>VYXF01010206.1:779174-901684 GCA_013397295.1 Polioptila caerulea | reverse complement strand
TTTTTTCTTTTTTCTTTTTTCTTTCAGTGTAGACTTACAAAACATTCCTGGCTCCTGCTTGTTCAGAATATGGCAGGACCCCATACACAACTTGTGCCTATAACTTGCAAAACTTCCAGGAACTTGGGAATGTTTAACAGCTCTGAACACCTCTTTAAGCATTAGCATTTCAATACATATATAGTAAATAAATATATTACTTTTAAAAACTTACTGAATACTCATAAGTGATTATAATATCCATTGATACAGTTTTCAGCTCTTGAAACTTTTCTCCAAGGCCAGTGATACTTAGTACTAAAAGGCCCTGACACAGACTAATACTATTCCTTTTGCTTTTGTGAAAACTGATACACACTGATCTTAATGCCATTTCCTTAGGACATCAATTTCCTTAGAACATTCACATCAAATAGTCTCAAGTCTCAGTACCTACTTTTAACACCTTCTTATAACTGATTCTGGGGGGCCACAGGTGGTATTTTCCTCTAAGGAAAGATTTTATTTATTTAGTTTGGAGGGGAAAAATACTCTAGCTCCTGGAAAGAATCCTGACTTTTCAAGCAAATTTAGACAACTCCTTTCAATATCCTTTTTCTCACCCCAATTCTGACTCAGCAGTTGTGGCTATGTTCTTTCCCCATTTCTTCCTGTGAATAATATAGACTTCCATCAACAAAATTCACATTCCTCCCTACCTCAGCCTTACCTCGTGGTCAGTTAACTAGCTGCTAATGTTCCTTCAGGATCTGTCAGATTATTATGGCATATTTTGGGCCTTCTGTATCTACCTCAAATATCAAACACTAGTAGAATCAGTACTTCTGTGCACAACTGCTTGTTAACTTATGGACAAACATGTTTGAATCACTTTTAGGGGGACTTATCTGTCCTTTTGTCAGAAGACAAAAATGACTCAGTGACTGAGCAAATACTTCCCTAAAGGTACTGGAAGAGATATAAGGTGGTCTCAGAGAGGTTTTTGTGTTCAGGTTCACTAGGCCATGTGTCTCTGGTGCATACAAAACAATTAAAAACTGCATCATCTTTCACTTTATGGATACACTTCATTCTTCTGTAACCACAATACAGGTCTGTAGGGAAGAAGAGACCTAACTTGGCACACCTACAAAAGGCTGATTTTTTACCCAGTACTGCAGTTTCCATTTGAAAACTCCCAGAAGGTTATATACTTAAGGACTTACCACATCAGTAATGTCAAAATAAAACCACTTTTTGTTCTGAGAAGGAACACCCTAACTTCTTTTACTTGAGGAGAACTTGGGGACTTAGGAAATGAGCAGCCCATTTCAATTACACGGACTGATTGGGACTGCAGGAGGGTAAGGAACAGGCTCAGCACACATTACTAAATCAACATTGCCAAATTTTTGGTAGCACAATGGAAGAAATCAAAATCAGCACATCCTGTAAGAAATCCACATTAATTGAGCAAACGGGAGAAATATACTGGAGCCTCTTCAAACAGTATTTCATGATTCCTAATTATAAGGTGCATGAACTCCATTAACACTTTTAACGCTACAGACAGCTTTTATGAAACCTAGACACTAAAGCATTTTTCTGAGTCCTACACTTGGAATCTATGATGCAACAATTTGTCAACTACTTCTTCATTTCCAGTACTTTCAGAATACATATTAGTCAGAAAGATCAACATTAGTTAACAGCTCCTATTCCCTATCAATTAAATTGAAGTCTTGGAATAACATCATCATAAAATAAAACAGAACAAACCTTCCCACCCCGAGTTCAAATTTCAAACTTCAATAGACTTTGTGTTTTGTTGTTTGTTTTTTTTTTTAATACTTGCAGCAATATAAGGTAAGATGCTGGACATTCCTGAAATGGCTGAAGCAAAAGAACTATTCTGGGAGCAACTCCCTTAGGAGAACAGCCAACACAAGACAGATGAATGTGGTACATCTTACAGGCTGACAGTAAGACTTGCCAGAACTGTAGTATGTAACCAGTCACTAATAAGATTTATTTTAATACTTCTTACTGACCTGGCTGACTCATACTCTCCAGAAGCACTGTGCATATTTCATCTTAATCAAAGGAAGTACATCTGTTATACCAAGACATAATCATACCCTGAAGCCATTTTGGTTTGTACCAGATAAACCTTATCCATCTAGAAAGTGAATTTACCAGCACCATTACAAATTCTCCTCCACAGAAAAAGGTTCCATGGAAATGGAACTGTGATTTAATATTTTACCAAGTTTTAAGAGAAACATTAGTTTCAATACATGTTTGACAACTTTGTATAAACATGGAGCAGGTTATCTATTCAAATTTGTTTCTTTTTTTCCTGTCTTCCTGAAGATTATTTCTAAATTAACTGAGTAAATGAAATCACTCCTAATTTATTTTGGCAAAATCCAAACAAGTGCTTCATCTCCTGTGTTTATGAACCAGCAGTTCTGTTATCCAAGTTAAGAATCTGCAGCTGCTTTTCTTCCTCATTTTGATTACTCAATGACAGTGGGACTTTCTGCCATTTTATCTGTAAAATAGGTACAGTCTGCTGTGTGGATGAATTTTGCTTCTGCTGGCGCTTGACAGGATCTGTTTTTCTCTCCCTCTTATCCCTGTGCTTGGACCAAAACAAAATAAACCAACAGTAACATCAAGAAAAGAATTTCAACAGATTATTTTAGATTTATACAGAACTAAACTAAAAACAAAGATGTGGAAAAATCAGCACAATAACTAGGAAGGAAATTTATGGCCTTCTACAGGAGCAGTCTGTAGTGGGCCACGTGCTCCACCCTCAATTCCAGGCGCTCAGCACCCCGAGGCAGCTCTCTGCCTCAGTGGCAAAGTTGGACTCTTGTTTCCTGGCTCAGTCTCTGCTGTAGAGCCACTTGTGAACTGCGTCCCTTCCAACCAAAAAGCAGACAAGCGTCAGTACTCGCCAATCTCACAAATTAAAATTGCAAATCACCACATTCTGCCTTCACCTCTGCCTGAGGTTAGTGCTCACAGCAGCCTCTCCCAAGAGCAGCAGCGAGGGCACAGCTGTTAGGCCGGATGCATTCCAGGAAATTGTAGCTTCTTATGACATAACCTAGGCCAGTAAAATTCCAAGAAAAGCTTTCTTGTCCACACAGGCGAGAAATAAGGCGAGCGAGTGTTTGATCAGAATGCAACATGACTGAGCAATTGTTTTTAAAGTGTGATCAAGCTGGAATCTTTTAACGTCTTCCCACCCTCTTAAGTATCTTCTCAGGCCCAAGAAGATGAAAGCATCACGATTCCTATCTGAGGAGCACACCAACAAATGGCTCTGCTACTGGAAGCTAAAGCCTGGCTTGCTTTGCAGGCCCATTATCTCAGCCACCCCACTGACTGCCAAGAGACAGTCTGAGGTACCCATAAGGATGTGGCCTGCAACTACCAAACCCTTCTACACAAAAGCTGCTGCAGAGCTGGCACACCACACTAATTCTTCTTGAACTGCCAACTAGAAGTGGATCTAACATGAGAAATGTAAAATTCCTTTACTGATTCTCTAAAATATCCTCATATTTCTCTTGCAATTCCAACAACAAGATCACTGCACACTTCTGTGTGTTGGCTTTACAGACCTAGTGATACCCGAAGAAGTTTTCACTGTGAAACTGGAGGCCTCTTCCATAAAATTAAGTTTTTGCTTTCTGTGCAAATAATTTCTATAGATTAAAAGTTTACAGCTCAATGTCTTTTGAAACTGTACACAATTTTCTTTAGCAGCAATATACATTTAGTCAAACAATTAAGAGCAGGCCTAGAAATTTATAGTTTAATTTGCAACTAATCAACCTGCCTTTTTTACAATAATTTCCAGAACCCAGTGTTTTATAGCTACTTCCACTCACACATTCACTGCCCCTAGTTTTGAAGCATTTCTCTGGTAATTACCCAGTTATGACACCACTGACATGGTGTCATACAAACAACTTCCTTTTCAGATCAAGGATCACAGGCAGCTGATCTCAGACTGCTTGCAGAAATGCTGTAACAGTGTGTAACTTGAAGAATTTGATTCCTGCAATTCTTTGATGATAAAACTGACTCCTAAATCTAATATTAAATAAAAAAATATTTCAATACAATCCTTACCCATTGTAAGACACTAGGCTATTGGAAAGTTCATCCAGCCCAAGCCAGAAAACAGTGGTGTCTGCAGGACTTGCCCACTCTTACTGTCACCTACAAACAGTGTACAGGAAGCTGATTTTGTTTTAGTGGTGTTGATATAAAGGTTATCCTGTCAGAAGCTCAAAATGAGAATTCATTTAAAAATTTCTCTTTCTCACTGGAGCTCGTAAAGTGCATCAGCAATTAACAATTCCTATCACTTCTCCCAGTTTTCTGTGTGAAAAGGCTCAGAACTCGTCTTACAAATTGCTCTTTTGAAGATCAAAGGAAAGCTGAATTTGTCTTGTGTGTGCTCTGGATGAGTTTGTAATTTACTGGAACTTTCAGAGGAGGCTTGCCAGCACACTCGTTTGACAGCCCCAGGGCACAGGATTCAGGGGAGCTCTGTGACTCTTCCCTTCTGAGTTCCTTCCTTAGCTTTAATTGGCACCTCATTAGAAATTAATGAAAATGACATCCTCTGTTCTTCCTGCTCCGGGCACAGAATGCTACAAAAAGGCCCATCACAATTCATAACACATTCAATTTATATAGCAATGGCTCTTAAGCATTATTTATGAGATGTGAATTTCTTGTCAGCAGTTAATAACTTGAACAGAGCGGAAGAAGAATGAAAAAAGACCTTGAGAGTATGTGTGTATGAAAACAAACAAATCTTTCTACATCTGAAAAATGTTGTGTTTGAATTGCTCGAAGTCCCTTCTCAGTAGTGAATTTTTGTTCTTCACAGCAAAGCCCTGCAGCACTGTCAAATCAGTCTAAAATGCCAGGTAGTGTCCAGGGGACAAGCTCAGAGCATCACCTCTCTCTGGACAGGGCTTACAGGAGAGCCAATGCAGCAGCCTCCCAAAGATCTCCCAGCTGGTGTGAAGCACCAGTCACTGCCTCCTTTCCAAAAAAACTGTGCCTTGTTGGACAAGTGCCTGTTAACTGGATCAGTATTTGCAGATATTCTACATTAGAACACTGTTTAGTATGTATATATTTTCCTTTCCACTATGTCCTACTAAAAGCTCACTGGAGGATTCAACCAGGACAAATAATCAAAAAGTAAGATGATTTCCAGTACTTTTAACATTAGGACAAGAAGATGTGCAAGAGCAAACAATTCAATTGTTGGTCTGTGGAATTAATTTGGATTTTAATAAGACTGTTTCAGACACAGCTTTGGATTTTTAATGCATTTTTAGGCTTTAAATCCTTTTTCTTTATATCCAAGCAAACCCACATATTTGTCATTCTGCAGATGGTGTCTGCCTTTTCATTGATCCCCATATCAGATTTTCTCTTACTGTTTAAAACTGGGAGGGGTTTTCCCCATTTTTTCCTAATGCTTCAGTTCAGGATTAAGACACTAGGAATTTAACAGCAGTGGTTTAAAGCTCAGCTCAAACATTGTTCTATGCTGACCATTAATTTGAAGAGTGTATGTGCTTATTTTACACCAGTTGACTCTATCTCATCCCCTCCATCTGACCACACATCTTTACATGTGCTTCACATTAGGACAGAAAGGGATAACCCAGTCATGTGTGGATTTAGGAATTATTTTAAACAAATAAGAATTTTATAGGTTCACTCTACTGCATTGTCATCACCTCCTCCCAGTATTTTTGAATGGTCTTATCATTCATGACTTAAAGCAACCTAATTTCACAGACAGCAGGGCAAGCTAGGTTTCTCAGGCAGTATCTTAAAAAACTGACCAGAGGCTCATGGTGCCGATTATTGTTAAAGCAGTCTGGGTGATGTGAAGCTGAGGTGCCCTGTGTTGCTCAGTGGCAGCATTTTGCTTGCTTCTTATTAATCTGACTCTCAAATGTAAGTGGCACAGGGTATGCCCACATTCACATCAGAGCACAGATAACACACCCTTCCTGCACACAGCATTAATGAAATATTTTAAGTGCACAGAAGCCAAAGACCTCCAGTTTTTTCAGCCCTGTTGTACACATGGAAATAGACTCCTGCCTTCTATTTTCTCATTAAAAGTCTGGAATAGAAAACTTTATAATACAAACTATAAACTGTATAGCATGTAATACAGGAATGCAAATTTTCATCTCCTCACTTATTGCTGAGGAATTCAGAATTTTTTTCACATTCGTATTTTATTAACACATTTTATGAACTTTCACAGAAATATATCTCCATAAAGCTATATATATCCAGTAGAAGAAAATTAAAGAATAATTCCTACAGCATTTATATTGCAACAGTATTAAATTATGGAACCACTTCATGAAAACTTGAGAGGAACCAACCAAATATATTTTTAATTCAGTTTACAGCAATAAAAAGGCAGGTCTTATTTTATAATTTTAAAAACATTACTGATCAATAAAAGGGCTTTTTAAAAGTTGCTTTCAACTTAATTGCTCTTACATAGCTCCAATACTGCAGAATGCAGGAAACATTAATGATGTTACATAATGGTTAAGCAATCATTTATCCAATCCATCCCAAAATTCAAACTCTCTGGCTCCCAATATTAGGGACCATTCTGCTATTTCAGTCAGGTACCAGCCTGAGCTGCTGTATACATAACAAGAGCAGACCAAGAGCAGAGATTCCTGCCTCTACCATGCTGAGCAGAAAGAGTCATACCAAAATGTGTCATTGATAGCCTTGCATTTCTTCAGTTTGATAAAAATGTTACCAGACACTTCAAAGTATCCTGACACATGATTTCCATAACAAGAATTTCAACATTACAGCTTTTGATTTCACATTTAGTGGCTTCACAGATAATGTATGTTAGTTCTGTGCTAGTGCTCCAGTATCAAAACAAAGCCATATCCATGTCCAAAAGAGCCCAACACAACAGTTAATCTCTACAGCCTGAAGACAGACAGATGCTGAAGAAAAGAACAAAGCATAACACAAAATCTTTGCAGCTTTCTATCGTTTCTCTTCACTTGGCATTTGGTATTCAGCATATTGTAACTACCTTAGCCCACCCTTCCCCTCCACACTGCTGCTCAGGAGGACATGCCTTCTCTCCAGAAAGTGGTTTTAACACAAGATTTTAAAAATGGTTTTAACACGAGATTTTATATTTCACAGGTGCAACGTGAATTGCACCCATCATCTGTGCAGATCCTTTGGAAATTATCCCCTGCCTGAGACACAATGGAGTAACCGAAACAAACTTCTCCAAATCTATCAATACAAGCATTGTCAGAGAGTTTAATGCAACCTTCAATATGTGATTATATGAAAAAATAATTAGCAGGTGAAACTACCACATGCATTATCATTGGGTCTAACGAGCAAATTTAAACCAGTTAAGAACGCAATTGTTCCATGAAGGAGAGAGCATCTCTTTTGGAATCTTGTCACATTAATTATTGTTTCAGAAAGATTATTTGCATTTAATATAAAACCCCAAATTAGCTGTCTGCATGGGATTATGGTCCTCAACTCAACTACCCAATCAAGTACTTGACTTTGGAAAAGCCAAGTTAGATGATTTTTAAGTTTATGGTGAACAATAAGTCTTCCCCCCACAAAATAAAAGTGTGAGAATGAAAATATTTTCAGTAAGAGGGGGTTTTTGGATTTAAGTTTTTAATATTGATGTAATTATAACATGCACAAGCAGATACTGACCTATGTTCCTTTACACCCTATAGAAACCTTCTTATCTTTGCATATTTATTGATGTGCTTTGTGCTGCTTCTCCTGTCAAGTGGCTATGATGCCCTTCCTGCCTTACAGGGACTTCTGAAGCTAAATTCATTAATATCTGGCATCCCTTGAGACAAGGCAGTACATCAAGGCCAAAGTTTTAAAGGGGAAATTGAACAGGAACTAATTATAACTTTTTGCTGCCAGTGGAAGCTACAGCTTCTGTTTAAAGCATCTCTGCAAGGTGAAACACGCAAGTGTTCTCTGTCCTTCCCGGTGTGACCCAGCCCTGAGCGCGGCCGCATGCGAACGCCGGATGCTACTGCCAGACAGTACTCACCACAGCGACACGATCCCAGCTCCTGCTGGACTAGTTCCAGTTTTGTTTGGCACTGGAAGCAGCGACGTCTGCTCTTCTGTTTGGATCGACTGGTTTCTTCAGGCCTGTCATTACTGTCATCCAGTAGCCGTGGCCGTTTCACAGGAGAAGCCTCACTCTCCGACTGTGAATCTGTTGTATTCACAACAAATATTTTAGGAAAAATATTAGAATTTCCTCACTGAGGCATCCCTTTAGGCACACTGAAGGTATATTGCTTTCAGCTGGGGTCACCACCAAGCAGTGTGATACCTCCCATTCTATTGCATATGCATATTTTCTTAGCAACCAAAATGAGTATCAAGTAAAGGACAAATTATCTTTGTTCCCTGTAAGAACTCCTCCTGCTGTCAATACGAATATAAAATGAATTGATTAGCGTCCTTCCAGCCTTGGCTGGGTCATACAGAGGTACATGTAGAGCATACACCACCCTAAACAATTGCAGGTTTCATCTGTCATCTCATTTATTTTCTCCTGTGTGTCGCCTTTCGTGTCCCCACACAAACTGACTGAAATGACAAAAAACAACTGAGCACAGGTTTGACCTATTTCCTCCCTGGGCAGGAGGCAGATTTTTCAAGCACAGCATGTAAATTGTATCTCTTATGACTGAAGGCAGTACATGAAAGCACCATACCATGCTTCCCTCTCCTTTCCACATGGATAACAATTTAAATGTAAATTAGTATACATCAACAATACAATCCCAAACAAAATATGTGTGATCTCTACATACATCCTATAAATTCCAAATGCTCAGACATTTCTAAAGTATTAGTCAGAATACTATTTGCACTAATAAATTCATATATTTCAGCTTGTAAGAAAATGGTGTATGGAAAGCCTTTGGAAGTTAAAGTTTACCACAGTCTTACTTCAGGGAGGGTAGTGCCTTTTTTTTTCAGTCTATTTTTTTTCAGTCTATTTTTTTTCACAATGGAGAGTGTACTGGCAAGGGTTCTAGAGCAGCACATGGAATGCATATTATTGACTGAACTGTGAGATGCCCAAACTTTGTTTTTGTGGCATGTCAGAGACATGACATTTCAGTGAATCTGCTGCTCTGCAATCCAAGTCAGGTCAGAAAAGACATTTTCCCTTCCCAGATCTGTGCACAGCAGAATCAGTGCTGTATTTCTTTGTAGTAAGAACTGCAAATAAATCTAATCCCAACTGTACTAAAAACTAAATTGTTTGTTGTAGTGCTGTAAGGAGCTGCTGAAAGACATTACTGCAATCAGTCAGTATTCTACTGCATGATGGTGAGCAAGGAAAAAAAAGCCCATTAGTTGAGTTAAATCCCTTTTGAACCAACATTAATCCAACAAATAACAGGCAAAATCTATCTTTTTGGCAGGATGGTAACCTATTGAACATGTCTGGACCATTATTCTAAGATGCCATTGCTTATGCCTGCTTTGTGCTGTCCTGGATTAGGCAGGAAAAGGTAACTGCCATGGCTACAACATTGTCCATAACCTTGTTATGTCAGCTATCTTACCTGAGCCACTGCTTATCAACATCATGACTCCCCTTGAGTAAACACCTAAAGGAGTCAGACTTGGAATATTTGGTAGCTTTTCCTTTCAGGGATGTTGTGTTAACTTCTCTGGGTTCCTCATATGCCATACAGACCAATTCACATTTCTTACCTGTGTTTCAGCCCCTGTGCCACAGTGGTTTTCTAGTTGTTGTCCCCCACTGTTACAGCCATTACAAATACACACCTTGCCTCACTGGAGCCTACTTTATCTCTGTCATAGTGCTCTTAAGATATGCTGAAATGTGCCTGGCTTTAAAGCAAGTATAAAGCCTCTGTATCTCACATTTCATAGAAGAATGAATTGCTTTCTGCACTGCATACAGGTGATAAGTTTTTATTAAGCTGCAATGATTTTATCTGATGTGTGCCTCAAGACAGTCACCTTTTTGATCAGTGTCACAGATTACAATTTACACCTTACAAAATACATATATTAGGCCTAAACTAACATTCAGTACATAACGTACTCCACCTCTGCATGCTTGGCTGTGCAGGAGCCTTGGCAAGAAAAGACAGTAGTGCATAATGCTTTAATACAGCTGTGGAACAACTAGTCCTGTCTTCAGTCTCTGGAGAAAATGGTTCAAGGGGAAGATCCCCTGAACAGACTGCCTGACTCCCTGAACAGAGATCCCGACTCATACTGCCAGGCCAACAGTCCTGTCCCATGGACACTTGTTTTCAGAGTGCCTGGAACACCAGGCCAGCCTTGAGTGTATAAAGACACCCCTCCAACAGGCAGATTCTGTCCTGTGACCTGGCTGACTCAGAGCTCAGTAAAACCTGCTCCAGCCCATTTAGCTGCCCCAGATGGAGAGCTACACCCTTTGCAGTTTATTCACTACCCAGAGAAACAGATACACTGCCATTATGGAACAGCTGCCTCCCACACATCTTTGCTTCGGGAAATAGAAGCCATTCCGGAAGTTCTCAGAAGCAAATTTGGTATTCTGAATTACGCTGATGGAAACCACAGTGGTCTGCTGATCCTAAAGTCCAAATAAGGGATTCATGGTGTGAGTCAACCAGTGCCTAATAAGTTAATGAAACCATAAGCCTTAATGAGAAAAATAGCTACCTCAAGTCAGGCTAGTGGTCCTACAAATGAAAATACTCAATCACACACTTTCTGTTAATTGGTAATGACTACCTGAATACTAACATGAGTTGGTGATTATCATAGAAATTATAGATATCTCATTTTTTTACAATGTATATCTTTCTGCCATAAACTAAAACACTTAGCACTGAGGTAAATTCAACCTGGCTCTCAGGGACAGCACCATCTCTCTGATCAGTGATTGCCCAGGGTCTTGAACACAGGAGTCCAAGCTAACAATACTCAGCACAAACCAGACCACAGCACACACACTTCCATCTTCCCATGGGCAAGTACAATGAGCAAGGAGAAAGCACAGAGCAGAAATTACACCTTTTCGAGTCAGTCCTGCGTGCACTTCCTCCAGATTACGTTGCTTTTCATGATATTGACACATGCAATACAGGACACAAAATACATCTTCCACCACCTGGAGTCTTGCAACCTTAAAGTTCAAAGATCTGATAGCAAAATGAATTGTCTTACAAAGCTTTACTACTGGAGTGCAACTGCAAAAGTATCCCTAGAAATACAGGCCGAAGTGCTGCAACTAGAATCAAGAGTAAATTCCCAGTATGAATCTTTAAACAACCAAAAAAGGCTACAGAGAAGAGGATTCTCTCAGCCAGTGACTGACAGTGGCTTTTCTCAGAAAGCTGGTTCATTCAGTAACAACAGTTACTCAATTATTCCTTTGCGTCTAAGAAACATTTTCCATATTCAACTTGCATTTTAATACTGCACCTAAACCAACATATATCCAGTCTGAGAGGAAAATAAAAATGCTCTTCTTTTACCCACAGATGTCAAAAATTATAAAACTTCTCTGTAAAAATGAACAATAAGGATCACAAATCTCAAAAATTTCAGGGAGGAACTGCTCAGCAGAGTAACTGCCATTAACACACTCCCACTGCAATTTTAATTCTGAGTTAAGAAACAAGGATTCTTCTAACTGATATCTGATTGTGGAGATCCTTCTAATTGTGACTCAAACTCCCATTTGAAATGAGAGAACAAAGAAGTTCAGTTAGGCAAGGCTGAAACTGGAGGCTTGTCTGGAATCAACAAGCAGAGCTGTGTTCTTAAAACTATTATGTCATGGACAGAGACTCACATTCTCACATTTGTTTCTCACTGTCACTGTTCTCATCTTCATTAGATGAGAACATTCTCATGTTCTCCTCTCAAATTTTTTCAAAAAAAAGAAAGGGTGCCTGAGCTGAATTCCACTCCCTTCTACTCTCCAGCCTTGGAGGAGTTTGCAGGCTGCATGCAGATGGCTTCAGTTACAATCATGATGGCTCCTGCATGGCATTTGGGGGGAGGGTGGGATGCTCTAAGCCCATCAGAGACATGGCCGAACAAAACTTAACAGGGAAAAAGGAAGGACGGAAGAGATGGGAAAATAGTAAGAAAAAGAGGATCTCTGCTGCTGCTTTCTTCAAGAAGATGAATCTGAGTAATCTCTGGTTTCATGACAGCTTTTGAGGCACTCAGTCAGGTTTTTTTTTTGTCATAAAGAACCCATCACACAGACTGGCATTTATGATCTCAGCTGTCTGTGCAAACACCAGAACAAGCAGCCTTTAATGAACCCTAAACATTACTGCCATCTCCCCTGAAACTATTTTAGAAGTAGCTTAAGCTGTTAAAACCTCTATTCATGAAGAAACTTGCACAGTCACAGACAATAACTATGTATCATGGATTAACTAAAATTTGAGCAATAGCTTGTTGCCAGTTTCTAGTTGTTTGGGTTTTTTTATTTTTATTCATTATTCTGTTCTTAGATGAGGGATTACTTAACTGCCTGGCATGTTGATTATGCATTAAAAATTTCATCTAGAGAAAACTGCCTTTATACAAATCTTCCCTATCACATTTACCAGAATAATCATTTAAAATAATCTCTATAGTTCAAATGAATCTAAAATTAACATAGTTGTTCCAAAACCCTTTTGCTTGTTGACTATTGATGAAGAAACAGAAATTCAAGATTAACACCTCATATACCAAGTCTGACAACTGTGACTTCCTCAGTCCCTCCCTGTTGCTGTACAGTGCTGTGGAAAATGTTATTCTGAAACTCTGATATTTCATTTAAATGAACAGCTTATCTTGTCTTCTCATACAATCGGGACTGCATCTCAAGGCTGTGCATCTCTTTGGAAGCACTCATGCTCGTAAGAAATGTATTTCTTCTGTGAATTCACCTCAGGTTTTTTTTTTTAAACACTACAGAGGGATGTCTGAAAAATATCTTACATAAGCCCATTGGTAATATTTAACCACACAATCTCTTTTCTAGTATCATTGCAGGGCCCTTAGCATCATTATTTCACCAATTTATTTTTTTCCCCTCCATAGAGTTTAAAAGCAACTGCACTAAAACTCAATGTCCCTAAACAATGTGGAATGGGGAGACCACATGGGAGCAGTCTCCACAGAACTCACATCCCATCAGTTGCTTCTTTGCCTCAGGAGGCTCTCCATGAAATCACACTGGAGACTATAAATAACACCCATAAGTTGCATTACATAAGTTATTATTTATCATCCATCACCACAACCATGCAACAGTAGTTGTTTCCAGCTCTAATGAATAAAAACAACCAACAAAACCCCCCACAACTCTCAGCCTAGCTGTTTGAGACACATAAGTGGAAGGATTGCTGCAAGACATTCCATGTGTGAAATATTATTGATGTGCTTTGAACTCTTGATAGAAAAATTCTCCTTCCCTCTTTGCAACAGAGCTAAGAAAAAGGATTCCATTACAGATTTGAAGTGTTAGATTAATTAAAGAAAATCCAAAAAACAAACAAACAAACTCTCAAAAGCCAAAAAAAGGAACTTAGCATGTATACTGCTTTGGGTGTAAGTGGTATTTTTGTGTTTAACAACAGTATGGCTTCATTTCTCCAAAATGAGAGCAGGTACACATGACATGTGTTGCTGCAAAAGAGGATATACATATACATGTATGTATGTATGTATGTATGTGACTGAATGAGTATTAATTACTATGATTTCAGGAAAACAGACAAGTGTGGGGGTATAACCATACCTGCAGTTTGGGTAGGATTCCACTTGCACATAAGAAAGTGCTTTCGTGCTCTAGGGGAGACCTGACACTGGCACAAGCTGCCCAGGTGTGTTTGTGGAAGTTTCATTCTTGAAGGAACTCAAAACTTGACTGGACACATGCCCCAGCCTGCTCTAGGTGACTCTGCTCTGAGTAGGGAGGTTGGATCAGTCTCCTGAGCTCTCTCCCACGCTCAGCCTTTATTGCTTCTAAGATTCATGGATAAGAAAATAAATTTTAAAATTATATACTAATTCCTTCCCACCATTCATGTTTCTTGCTCCCCTCTAAACCCGTATTGCCAGTATTATCACCTGGAAAAAGGCAGTGCACTATACTGCAGAGTAACTTAATGAGGCTGTTAACTACTAGTCATGTCTAATGAAGAAGAGACTAATCTAATGCATGTTGAAAATGTATGACAAATAGTGAACTATATAGGCTCCTGTATGCATTTTAGCTAAGCTATAATTGGGAAGAGTGTGAAAATGGCTATTATCCTTTCCTGTCAATAAAATTAATAATTGTTAAATTATGTGAAAGGCTAATAAGTTTTCATCTTGTATTTAGGCTCCTATACTACATCCGTTTTATATTTAAGTTTTTGCATTACTTCCCCCATACTCTCTGATGTCAGCATGTCTTTAGTTAACAGAAATGTTAATTTATTTCTCAAGCATTTTTACTTATATACCAGATTGATTGAAACAAGCACATATTTAAATGTATTCAGGCACCTGTACCGTACAGTTCCTTTGATGGATTAACTTTGGGTATTTCAATTAGTTAGAACATTTCCTAAGGCAATGGCCACCTCTCCTGCTGCTGGCTGACAGAAGGATTCTGTTTGTTTAGAAAACTACGTGAGTGGGGTTCCTTTCCTGAATTACACCCATGGGAGAATTCTGCAAACCTCCAGAGCCACAGCAGATGAGCTTGTGAAGAGAGAACAGGTTGGACAGTCCTGCTGTTCATCTCATGCTCCAAGGGTAAACACCTGAAGAATGTGTTTAAAAACAGCTGCTGACAGCAACATCATACACACACAGCAACTGCTGGTGTGTGCAGGCATGAGGCTGAATTCCCATTATATACATGTCTGGGGGCAAGTGATGCAGGGCAGAAGCTTGATACTATTCTAAGCATGCTAAGGGAAGCTGGTTTAGGCTGTTGGTGGGGGTTTTTGCTGCTCACAAGCAGCACCTCATCTTCATATATTCAGACTATTGAAAAGAATGAACCTTGAAAAGGCCAGAAGAGAAAAAGGGCCACAACATTAAACCTAAAAAAAAAATTAGAAAAAAATGTTTTATGGTGTCAATTTTAACTTCTTTTCTTGTTATAAAATTATGAACTTTAATAGCACAGGGTTAGAGCAGGGAGAGGGACAAAGGTCGATTCTGGTGACACTGGAATCTGGAGAACAAATGATATCCTAAATGGCCTGAATAATCAGAACAGGATTATTAAGTGAAGGGGTAATGCACATGTACAAATAACTAAAGAACAAGGCACAAGTAGGAAGAAAAAAGTCATAACAGTAACACATATGATAAAGAACCTATGAAGACAAATCATGAACATCCTGGCCATTCCACAGTACCTGAAGACTACTTGTGATGCAGGGCAGCTCAAATATGTCATATACTCAAATATGCATATTTACATATCTGAATATGTACATAGAAATACACACAAATAAGCTCACACTGGTTCGGATAAAAGAGGAAATTTAAAAGCATTCAGCAAAATCATACTTTTGGTTTCGCTGACGTTAATGAGAACCTTCTCCTGCTTTGTGAAATTCTCTAAAATATAATTAGCAAGAATAGATAATGCTATAAATATTTCATATTTGCTAGTCAGCTCCAGCGTGCATAAATAAGTGGTGCTGCTCTGCTTCCAAATCCTAGTGGTATACTCCAGCTATGTCCTCATCAATCAGATGGTATAAGGTATTCAGGAAGGTAATTCTTCAAACTAATAGCCTAAAACCAGTTCTATTTAGAAAATATTTGCTCTGTTATTTTTCCCTCATACACAGAGGTTTCCTTAGTAGACCCTTCCCCCACTGGTATAATGAGGGTTTTCCAAGGCTAAGAGAGATATTCAGAAGAGGAATTGTAAAGAACTCTTGCCTGCTAGCAGAAAAAGAATACTTAACAATATTTATCTTTCAAAAAACTGATTTGTCTTTTAACTGCAAAACTTCAGGGATGTCATTAGTAACAGAAATCTTGCAATGAGAAACTATAGTTCCAAGAATTGTACTTGATTAATGTCAAGGAAAAAAACCCTAAGAGCTCTTGCATTTTGATAAAAATTTTCCAGAATGCATTGTGAGAAGGTTCTGAAATGTACAGCTAATCCATCTTCAAAGTACGCTTGGCTTTGATTCCATTACTTTAAATAAAGCTTAATGATCAGTTTATATTTTGACTGTTACTTTTTCTAGCAATTTTTTTTGGAGGGGAAACACCCAGCCGTGACATAGGACACAATCCCCGTACATTTGATTGGTGTCTACAGTCCAGCAGAAGTCAGGCTGGTTTACCAGGCAGTTCTTACTGTTTGGAAAAGAGATGTTTGGGAAGCTTCTACACTAACCTGAACCAAAGATGAGGGAGGAGAAGAACAGATCAGTGAAACTTGGAGGATGCAACAGTACATGCACTGTCTTGTATCTTACATTTAGCTCTTTTTCAATCCTCTTATACTCCAAGATGTTGCTGTTATTAGTTATTCCTCAAAGCTCACGTTATGGAAATGGTTTGGAACAGAAACAGGGAAAAGACATCACTTGTGTGTTCACGGAACTGTCACGCAAACAACTCCCTCACTTTCTAGGAAGATGCACTTTCCTGTGTATGTTCAACAGACTAAAGAATAGCCTCCAAAAGGCTTTAAAATGACCTTCATATATTTTTGAAGTCCTTATGAAAACTATCATCTAAATGAAAATATTGAAAACTTGTTCTTAGAAGTTGTCTGATGCTCACTGAAATAATTAGTCAGAATAGAGAACTTCACCACAAGTCAGATGAAACCATTGGAGTACTCATATCAAAAAGTACAGCAGGAATCTGATTGTGGATTTGTTCCCTGTGTGTTAATTGTGTTTTAAAATAGTAACCAAAAAATAAAATTGAATTAAAAAGTAAATATAAGTGGCTATTTGTTTCAATTATATTTCAGGCCAGTTATTTAACGCTTAATTTCATTTAAAAAACCTCCAGTGCAATACAGTAACAATTTTAAAATTATAAATTATAGGCTTGTAATTATAAATTTAAAATTATGTGTCTCATTTGCTAAAGCATACCTGCAAGGAAGCTGTCTGATCTGAACAGATCAGATCAGGGTGCTGACTGCAGAGGTAAAATCAATTCAATTCTTCAGCCTGACAGGAGTCAGGTCTTTAAAGTTAATGATCTCAACTATTCTTTGTGACACTCTCCATATTGTCAAAATTAAAGCAAACCCTGGGCTCGCCAGATCCTCTTCCAGCAGAATGTAGGTGAGAAATGCAAGACGTACAACACTGATTTCTTTACCCTTGAAATTAATGGAGATGTGCTTTGTTTAAAGTTATGAGATGCAATTTTTCCAGCAGTCTCTGGTTATAAAACAAGGAGTTCAGAGCTGTTGGGAGAACAATGTTAAGTAAGGGTAATAGATGTATATTCTTTCATTGTATATATGTTAGAGATCACTTAATTGACCATAGAGATCTTGAGAGTTCTGAAAACTAAACATGGCATGAAATCACTTAAAAATAATCAAGGTAAAGCTGTTTTATTTTAACTAAAATATACATAAAGGACAAAATATTTGCTCTTCAGTTTCAACAAACTGAAGACAAATCCTTCATCATAATTCCCTAAGACTTTGGTAAACAGAGGTAGTAATATTTGAATTTTAAAAGACAACGACCTTTTAATGGCATGGTTTTGCATTTGGCAACAATTTCACCAACAAGACTGAAAAACATCAACCCATAAAAAAAGAGTGGTGAGAAAATGTTGAGGGCAGCAGCACATGTTTTCTTCAGGACAGGAGAGTCTCCTATACAAAAGCACAGGTCATTTATCCTGTTCATGGCCCAAGAGAACACTGCTGCATGGACTGCTCTCCCAGCTCTTTGCTTTGCATTGACCATCCCAACCCTCCCACCTTTCTCTCCTGGGTCTTCTCCACAGTGCTTGAGGCACCAAATGCTTGCCTGTACTTCCAGACCTCAGTTCTCATTAAGTGCTATGAATGCTACTGAGGTTAGACTAAGTATCTCTAAACACTCAGATCGTATTTGTTTTCCATTAGTGTCACCGAAAAAATTAGGTTGGAAGGGATTTCTGGAGGTCATGCAGTCCAGCCTCCTGCCTGATGCAGAGTGAAACATCAAAGAAATTGGATCAGGTTGCTCAGGGCCTTGTCCATTTTCAAAAATTTTCAAAGACTAAGACTTCACAGCCTCTGTGGGTACTGTTCCAGAGTCAGCCAGAGGGGAAAAATCTCTGCCCTTAATCAGTCAGCTGCGCTGTTCCTAACACAGTTAATCCAGACAGTGTTTATTCCTATGAGCTGGTACCTTTAGTTTGACATTCAAAATAATTTTTTTCTTGGCTGACAATTCAATGTGAACTTCCCTCAAGAGATCATCATGTCCTATTGACCTAAGTACATTTTCTTCCAAGTTGTTCTTTTTTATGGGATTCAGAATATGGAAATGAAAACAGATGAAAAATTTTAAACAAAAGTAGCAAAAAGAGATAAAGACAAGTGAAATCTGAGGAATGGACTCACAAAACCAGAAAGCCTTAAAGGGGTTATTTGGTAAAGAATGGAAAAGTTTCAAGGGCTTATCTGAACTGCTCAAAGGATAAAAGAAGATGAATTTGTGTGATTTGAAAGGATAAATAAAGACAGTGGGAATTATAGCTTAAAATACTTGGAGGACATTTTCTGTTAGGACGCTGAACTTGAACTGACCTCAAACAGTTGGGAGTACTCTGAGGTACACAGAGGTGAGTGTGTCAGCACCTGCTGGGAGGTCACACAGGCCAGGGCCAGGAGGCCCTTATTCCCCATCCACAAAGAGATTTTGATTATTGCTTTTTACTTCTATTTTTCTGGGTTGGGGTTTTTTCCTCCCCACAAGGGAAAAAATGCTTGATTCTTATAACTTATTAACCTCAGAATAACCAAAATCTACCTGAATTATTGCACATATCTGCCACTCACACCAGCATACACCAAATCCCACTTTCTGCATGACATAGTGTCCTGGTTTCCTCTGGAATTTTCTTCCTAGTAGCTGGTACAGTGCTGTGCTTTGGATTTGGGATGAGAATAATGTTGATAATACACTGATGTTTCTGATGTTGCTAAGCAGTGTTTACACAGAGTAAAGGGCTTTTCAGCTTCTCACCTCACTCCACCAGTGGGAAGGGCTGGAGGGCACAGTAAGCTGCCAGGACAGCTGACTCCACTGTCCAAAGGGATGTTCCATACCTTAGGGTATCATGATCAGCATATAAACTGGGGGGAAAGCTGGCCAGGGGCTGCTGCTCAGGAACTGGCTGGCAAAAATTGGTTATTTCTCTCTCCTTTTTGCCATTTTCCTTTTTTTACAATTTATTATTATTTTAATTATTAAACTGTTCTTATATCCAGGAGTTTTCTTCCTTCAAGATAATGTTCAACTGCCTTATATGCTTTTAAGAGAATTGACCTGAGTTAGTGTGGTTTTGGGAATATAATGCTATAAAATTGGAAACTTTAATAAGCATGTAAGTTATCATGTTTATCTATTTATCTTATTCCACAACAGTAATTTTATTTCTTAAGGCCAACAGTCCTTTCAAGAATGACTTCAACAGACTGGTAAGAAAAAGGAGTTAATCCTAAATAAAAATTACTGGCATGTCTCTTAAGTATTTCTAATTTATTTATACAGCATATGAAAGAGGGCTTTTACAGGCACAATACGTTTTTCATCCCTCTGGCCACTTCAGCTATCTAGCTTCCTCACTTGATGATCAATGCAAAGAAAAGGTACACCTAGGAACCACTAAGTGTGAAAGTTAATTTCAAAGCAATACTGTAAAAAGTTTCCATTCATCTTAGTTTGGTGTACTTTAACAGAAGCAGATAAAAGTACTCCTGTCCTAAAACCATAAGATGATAGAA
The DNA here is from genome assembly GCA_013397295.1 of Polioptila caerulea. Classification (NCBI taxonomy): domain Eukaryota; kingdom Metazoa; phylum Chordata; class Aves; order Passeriformes; family Certhiidae; genus Polioptila; species Polioptila caerulea. The sequence goes on along the minus strand of VYXF01010206.1, from coordinate 881,583 downwards.
AAATAATCTATTTATTTTATCCTGCCTATACTGAATAGACAGGGACAGGAGTCACTGTTTTCATATGCTGTCATGCTGCTGCACGCCTTTTCATTTCTGAATGCTGTGTTTTTTCCAGTACTTGGAAGAAAATTCTCTTCAAAAGTAAACAGCATGAGTGATTAATGTATGAACTATGAAATGCTTGCAAAACTTCTCTTTAGATCAAAGCAAATATGGACTAAAATTCAAGGCATTTTTTTCACTGCAGTTTAGTAAAGCGATGATTTAGATGTCTAGCACAGAAATGTGCTAGACTATGATGGATAAAAACCAAGGAAGACTTTTTTACAAAAAAAAAAAATATTACCAATTATTGTGTGCTAACAAGCTCTTATAAACCTTCCAGGGACAGCAGAAGTTTTTAAACTCAGGGCAAGGATCACCACAGCTATAGCTGACTATGAACAAACTTTTTGATGTATTGACTCCAAACTCATCACCTTGGATTCTCCAACTAAGTCAATTAGTCTAAAATCATGGGATGCCTTCAGTGTAAAAGAAAGTTCAGGTGAACTGTATCCACTATTTTTAATGAATAAGGGTGGCTTTGTAAAGCTGAGAAAGGTAACAGTGGAAATAAATCATACAATTAGAGCAAGTCCTTAATTTTGTTTACTGCTATGACTATTATGACCCTTACCGCTAGGAGAACTTTAATCTACAATAATCATAACATTTTGAGAAGGTTCTTAGATAACCAGGAGGAGAGGAAACCAATCTGTCCATCCAGATAGATATGGGAGCATGGAACAGATAACCCAGCCTGTCACAGAACTAGGCAATAAGCCGAGGCAGTAAAAAGCCATCAACATCCATCATCTGATCATGGGGCAGTGTCATCTCCCAGGCTCTGTCAGCTCCTGCTGCATCAGTGCCAGTCCCAGGCACTTCATCCTGTTTGTGATTGCTGATGAGCAGCAATAAGGCCTCCATGCCTCAGCTCCCGTCCGTTCCACTTCAGCACCCACCTATTAGGTTGTAACTTTTATTTACAGCCTTGCTTGATGTGCTGCTCTATTAGTACAGCTGGAAACTGAGCAGAGGGAGGGGGAAGAGTGTCCCTAATGGGCACTATTATTGCTAGGGGTGGGTGATTTACTAGGCTGCTCAAAGGCTGTTCTATCATCACTTTCCTGTCGGTGAGAGAGCTCCAAGAAGGTTGGATTTCAACACAATGCCCTCCAGAAGTCAAACACTAAAGAACACCTTAATAGTCCCTTGAAACACCAATGAAAAACAGACCTCAAAGTTGGTTTAGTGCTATAAAGCCCCCTTCAGTAATCTTTTGTGTATTTTTTGCCCAGGAGCTTAACACTTAAGAGCAATTAAAAAAGAAAATCTAATTAGTGGTGTATGAGGTCCTTTTGTCCTTACTCAACACATAAGGATTGATTAAAAAAATTATCATATCAATGTAATGATTTCACAGTTTTGGCTCGGGCTCAAAATCTGTGTACTTCTATTTCCAGAACCTGACCTTCCGATAACTCCTCAAAGGCTGTCCTCTCAATTGTGCAGGTTCAACCTCAAAGCATTTGGATTCCTGGCACTGTTACAAGCAACCACATATCGTAATATAAGAACATCAATAAATGTGAAACTTCAAAAACGACCACAGTCCTGTTAAACCACTTTACTCAAGCAGTGAAATAATTATTTCCATCTTCTAGACTCAAATTTTAAACTAGAAAACACACAAAGAGACAGATTCTCATCTTGTACAATATAACCACCACCACACCAATCTACAACAGATAGTCTCATAAAATGTGAGCTATCTCCACATATAACTACACAAAATATTACAGATGCACATTTCTCATGAACTGCTACTGAGAAATAAAGTATTTAAAACCTCACCAACTTTATGGATATAATGTATGAATTGATTGTATCATTACCACATTTTATCTGCCTGTTTCTACCACCTTCTCTATTGCACAATTAAAAATCAACTGAGCACACTCTTCCATCAATTTTTCTCCAGGTTTCTTTAAGCTGCATGAAAATGTTATAAAATCTGGCTGTTCAGAGTGGTGTAGTAAATCATCATTAAAGTTGTACAGCAGAAAAACAAGAGTAATATGCTCCTTGGTACTGCACTTTCCCAACACGGGCACCTGATACAGATGGGCTGTGGATGCCCTGCAGACAAGAGCAAGCCTCCCAGTACCTGCCATCAATCATCACATTACCCAACCATTAAGAAACAAATCAGAGTACATCAGAAGCTATACACTGGGCCACACAGTCCCATCCTTCTTCCTACAAAATCTTCAGACTGCCAGCCCTCAGAAGCCTTTGAGGCACCATCCAAACTAATGATTGCAAGGCTTTATTCATTCTTTTCATTATAATCCTTGTCCTGTGGGTTCACTGGAATAGAAATACTTTTACCACAGTGATGTTTCTGGTGAACAGGAGGAAAAACCCCACTATTTGGTGTCATAATACTATTTTTTATCAGAACAGCTCCTACAGCATGCAGGTTGACAAGTGCAATAGGTAAAACCTCTTTTTTTCTCACCAAGAACTTTTCCTGTACCTTGGCAGATTTATTGTTTTGATCTTTCTTCAATTGTTACACTAATGCTGATAAAATATGAAAGGTTTGTCTCATTCCTTAATATTCTGATGGAAACTTACACATAAGATGCTAATTTTCTGTCTCAAATGCTCATTTAGGGAACTTTGGGGAAAAACTATGCTTGGAGGGTGAACAGAATTACACAGATAAAATCCAACAAAACATTTTTTCTTCAAAAAGAAATCAACAAAACATTTTTCTTCCAAGCAGAAGAAACACAGGATACTTGCAGAAAATAGGCTTATAAAAAAATGTGTATTGTTGACAAATACTGCTTGCATCATTTAAGTAGCTTCCTAGGAAGCTGAAGTGATGATAGTGTGAAAGAATGTCCTGGTTTTGGCTGGGATAGAGATAATTTTCTTCACAGAAGATGATGGGGCTATGTTTTGGCCTTTTGGTTAAACCCTGACAAATGTTCACCTACATGGTATGCTGCTCATGCCTGAAGATGTCACAGAACTTCTGGGTAATATTTTGTAGCCAATGTTTTCTTGTCAATTCCCATGACAACATGGTCATTCATTTTAAAAATGAACGTTTGTTCAAAATTCAAGATCAGGAGGAGAAAACTAACTCCTGGTACCAGCTTTATTCGTGTAAGGGACTATAAAGATAATACATAGATTTCTGAGCAAATAATGTAAGAACCTCAGGGGAAATTGAGGTAATACAAAATCAGTAGATTTAGTTGACTGAAGATTAAAGCTGTGGTATCAAATTAAGGTCATCTCCTCATTTTCTTGCAAAACACACTAAATGAAAAACATACAAGCATTTACAGACCAAACACTAGCACAAACTGAAAATAGGAGAACTACTGAGCAAAGTTAGCCAAGACATTTTTCAGTATGTCTCATGGTTTCATCTGCTTTACTCCAAGGAGCTTTTACAGGTGCCATTTGACACTCCAAAGAATGAACTTACATTTCTTTTTGCTAAGCACACACAAAAGAAATTTCCAACAGTACTCTCAGTTTACTGTATCTGTAGCACCATAGTGAGTTTTTAAATTACTCTGCCATGAAAACCAACTAAACATTACCACAGCTAACATATAAAGAAAATACAGTTCAGTAATACCATGAGCAAAGCAGATTAGTTTGCAAGGGATATAGTGGCAAACATTCCATCTTGTTTAGATACACCTCCATGGCTACACAGAAAAGAAAATCCAGTCTTCCTGTTTTAAAGAACTATCTTCCAGTTCCAAACTCAGTTCTTTGGCAAGCAACACTCACTGTCACAGATTATCATGTATTGCTTGAGAAGTCTGCACCTGCACCAAGAGCCAGGTAATGCAGCTTCTCTGCAACCTTCCTTGCCTGCAGAACAAGCCAACTTGTACCACCACACATCTGCTGCAAGCTAACAACACCCACCTATGGAATAACCACAGTTCAGCTCAACAAACAGTAACTTTGAAAGAATGACTTCAGAGGAAATTTCCCTTGAACACCTTAAAGAGCAAGGGCCCTGACTCAAACTGGAGTACCCTTCCTTTCTGCACATAAATGCAAATATAGGCAAAAATTACTTTGGAAACACAGACTGCATTGCTACTATTATATTAAGAACATCACCACTACCTACACAGGCACCACTTCATAGGAGATTATGGCTTCCAACAGTAGTCCTGGTAGAGAAGGATCGTGTGAGTTCTTAATCCACACAAAACCAAAGCCTGGAGAAGACCCAGAAGAGCCAATGCAGGTAACTTGGCTGCCTGACTGAATGAGTGCATGCATGGCTCTTCTTCATGGACAGATCTGATACAGAAGCAGCAACTTCAGCCTGGCAATGACCTAACATGTCACTACTAATACCAGCTCGGAGAGACATTATCCATCTACAGATAAAGGCATTGAAATCAGGGAAAATTTAGTCTCAATGCAAAGATCAGCTACTGCATCTTGTCTATACTGCATCTTCAATCAGGGAAAGTCAATGCACTCAGAACAGTTTTCTATTCAATACTTTGCATTTCAAGGGCAGGATTTCCAGAACACTGTCACAATCATTAGACTTAAACTGATTACTCCTGTACGCCTTGTTTTTACAAAGATCAACTGAAAACAGAGTATATTTACAGAATTACGTTTAACAGGAGTCTCAGATGAACTATCTGCCATACTAATCCTTTTATATGTACATTTCTGTCAGCAAAGAAACAATATCTATTTTCATTTGGCATTTGCCAGATATGGTTATTACCCTTTACTGTTAAATTATAACTGCTAAATATAATGCAAAACCTAGTTCCTTGATCCCACAAAACACATACCTGAGTCGCAAGATCTTTTGGTTGGTGTGGTTAACGAGGCATGAGCTGTACCTGTGCATGGCCCACCTGGAAACAGAGAAGATTGTATGTCTCAAAACACCACCTATATTTAACATTTACAACCACATCAAGATTATACTAAGGAACATAAAACATGGAGGAGCACTTGTCTTTGGAGAGCACATATGGAAGTAGTTTTACTCTCAGTACTTCTTTCCCAGATGAATCTGAATGTCTTGTGGTAAAAAAAAAAATAGGTGAAAACTTGGGACAAAGTCACACTTTTTAAATATACTTTATCAATATTTCAAGAGGCATTTTTAGGAAATATACACCGTAATTGCAATGCCAGAAATGCATTTAAGTGACCCACAAGCAACACAAGGGACAAAGCGATCGCTTCTCTGGTATCAAACCCTGCTACTGACTCCAGTGAGATAATGACTTTGCCTCTTATCTTGTTCTCATTATGTGTTCTAAGTGTGGCACAAGCATATGCTAACAAGCTCTTTCCACATTTAAGGTTCTTTGGCTCTGGACTCTTGCCCACTCATCTAGTATCTGCTTGGTAGTAAATTGCTTTCTGCCTTTTTTCTTAACATGCATCATCGTTGAGGAGTTCTCCAGAGATCTTGTTAAAATAAGAACCAATTGAGTGCACACAGTAACTTGCAGTAAAAATAAATAAATAAAAATAAACTCCATGCAGGGAAGCCAAGATAAATTGACAGTAGCATTACTAATGGTAATAACACATCATAGCTTTGAAAATTGGCTATTATAAATGGGAAGATGCTAGAGAGCCTGAAATTGAGTTAGACCTACTAGAGTTTGGCTATCAAAATACCAATTATTAAGTTTGCACTAAACTGCTGGTGATAGAGTAATATTGCTGGCAATACAACAGAGCTTAGTATAACAGGATAACCTGTAACACTAAGTCTACATGCACTGAAAAATACTGAAAATGCTTTTTCCCTTTTTTGTTTCCCAGTCTTTGCATATCTGGAAAGCAGCACTGTGACTGTAGTAACATTTTTTACTTTTTCAAGTATTTTCAAGCCTGGCCTATAAGTAAACTGCTTCTTTTTGCTTCTCTCTGGGATGCTCCTCCTTGAAGATTTCCTTCACTTCTCTTTTCCACCAAGTTTCAGGTCTCAGTCAACTTTGTCTATCCTGAAATACTCAGCATTGTAACACTTAAAAAAAAAAATCTGCAGTTAAGGGGGAAAGATGTAAGGAACTTATTTTGGTGCATCTGATTTCAATGAAGTCCACTTGGGAACAGAGTTTTACACTCTCAATTTTCCAGAGAAGGACCAATAAACTTCTTGAGCTTTTTGTTCTCCCAAGAAGTCCCTCCAGCAACACACACCATTTCACACCTGTGCTACAGGTAATCTTTTAATGGGTGGTTACAATGGCCAAGAAGCCAGTTCTTGGCCCGCAGGCCAACACTGAGGGCACTCAACAGGGCCTGGCCTGAGGTTAAGCAAAGAATCAGGACAAGGACAACTATTGAACCTGACATAAGAAATTCCTATTTGTGACAGGCAACAGCACAAGTAGCTGGCAGATGTTACAGACAGTGTTGCAGGGCACTGCTGGATTCTCCCGGCTGATAAGGAGAGAGCTGGTGAGAAATGGCTGAACTACACAGGTAAGGGGAAGGGAGTGGTGGGGACCTCTCTGCAGGGTCAAGTCTGCATATAAGAAGAGACAAGCTTGCTTTTGCAGTGAGGAAGACTGGAAGTCCTGGGGTGGATCCTTTCCTAGTCAAAAATACAGAATCCTGGATGGATGGATCAAGTATCCTGGTATCAGCTTCAAGCCTGACAGCACTGGCAAGCAACACCTCTTCTCAACAACCAGAAATGGCCAAGTAAGCAGAAAAGATTTTTTACAACATAATATTTTCAATTTTTTTTTATATTCTGGCCTAGAAAAAATTATCTTGATCTATGTTAGATGATCTTCATTGCAAAAGGCTCAAAAATGCTTAGTGTAGGGTTTGGTGCATTTGGGAACAAAGTCAATACTGAAACAGAATCCTTAGTGAGTTTTCTAGTGAAACCTTCTGCATATTCAAAAACCTACAGAGGAGGTCTGTTAAGTCAGTCTCGACTTTCATACACCAAGTATTTGGTTTCAACATAGAATGTGTGTAAGCAATAAATTCAACAGGGTACAGAATTTCAATGAACTGACGTTAGATGCAGCTGCCTCTTAAAATGCAGCAGCTCTTCTGTAAATAATTTTAGTTACATTCTCTCAGCTTTCACTGAATAGACAGTGAGAGGCATCATCACTGTGGACTAACAAATAAGACTAATCCTTTCAATTATTGTAAAGTAAATATTTACACTAGCTGATACTTTCAGCATCCAGCCAAATGTAAGGACTTTATTTCTCACTCTCTAAAGTACAATAAGTTGGTATGCATTCTGCACTTCCCTATGTCAGAGTTTCCCTGTTATTTATTCTTCCCTCATTAGGTATGGCTTTCATACAGCTTTGATTTGTATAGCACAGCACTAGAGTTTCAATAAAGAGTATCTTGGGATTTGCATGCATGTACACTAGTGCCTAATAACCAGTGAAGGCAGTGTGTACTTTGCAGCATTTCCTTCTGCTACTCCTTTTGTTCCACCATTAAAAATGTCATGCATAATTCAGTACTGTGGGCTTGGCTGTGCAGTTCTATGTGGAAGTCACTACGTGGACTCTTTTGGTATACATAACTGCTAATTCAGGCATCTTTGTATTGTTTGAAACAGGACAGTACATTTCTCACAGCTTTGATAAAAATTCCGTGTGTGAGAAAGAAAAGGGGAGTCATAACAATAGAACACCAGTCCATTTTGGCTATTCACAAAGGTAGGCTTATAACTTTGCATGATTCAGGACATATCTGCATCTTCATTGCCAAAAAAGCAATTTTTTAACGGTTATTTAACTGTGCTACATAAAACCCTTCAGTGTACAGTGAAAGGCCACACATTTCTAGCTTCTAACATAACCCACAAGGCTGTCGAGCTCTTTTTGCTCAGCACAAACAAGACATTAAACTGCAAGAACAGAAATATCTTTCTACTTTTTATCCAATTAACAGATAACACAACAGCTTCTGCCCCTATTTTTTCCAGTGTATGGTTTCTGACATCTGCAACTCCTCTTTCAAACAAATGCAGCAACTGCCCAGGGATAATGTAATCCCAAGAGAAGATGATCATAAGTGCAAAAATACTAAAAACTACTGAAGAAATTAGAAAAACTGTGAGAATTTTGAGAATCCTCAAATTTGCAAAATCAAACACAGAATTAATAAAGGACAAAACAAGATAATGTGAACCTATAGATTAATAAAATAGGTCTTGTTAATGGAATTTCTCTAATTATCCAAAGTAGTAAAATATTATATGTTGCTTATATTTCCATGGATACACTAATATTGCTATTATTTACTATTGTAGACTATTCTAAATTCTGTATGCTTAAACTGTCTTTTAGAATGCCCTTCTGCATTGTCCACCTCCCTTCCTTAACTATGTTAACTGCTGCCAAGCAGGATTTGTCCTAAGGCCATCCCTGAGTCAGGGCAACTTGTTTCCCCTTCCTGAAGTCTGTAAAGTGAAGTGACTCCACTCAGTCAGAGCCTCCTACGCAGGAAAAAAGTTCAACCCTAGGGTGTCTAAGCCCCTCTTCCTGCTGTTTGAAGAAGCACTAAGTTGGAGTACACACATCAAGCGAATTTGAACAGCACTCAGAAGCACATACTGTGCAGAGAAAGATGCAGAATGGAGCAATACTAAGTTAGCACATGAGTAAAAAGTCTAAATTACGGTAACACACTGCAACATTTTCAGATGCCACAAAAACTGCAAGCCAGATAATGAACAAACATGAAAAAGAAGTGGAAGAGCCTGAAGCTCAGTAACATTTGATCACAGTAACATAAGGACAGAAAGGCTCCTCTGAGTTTTTGGTACTGTGATGGTTTCTTCCCAGATAAGCCACACTGACCCCTTGAATGCAACAGCCTGGAAGAAGGTAATAAGTAAGAACTGAATTTCCTTGGACAGCAGTGTTCTAGCCAGGACAGGAACAATTTCATGGCTCTTTGCAACACAGAAAAGAACCCACCTTGGGAAATCTGTCCAAACCAGTAACCTAGCTGTACATTTCTGGGGGAGACACAATCTAATTAATCTACACAATTGAGTCTGAAGACAGTCACTGACTATGAACACCAATACAGAAACAAACGGGAACACAAATCTCTAAGTTCAGTCTGCACAGACAGACTATGCTATCTCTAAGGAAAAAAGGCAAAAGAACTTTACAACACTTAAGAACTGCTTATTTGCTGCAGAATGGGCAAGATGCATGATCATCTAAGTGATGTCACTAGTACAAAGATATCAGGATTATATCACATAAAAATGCTTACTTTTTAAAATCTAGTTTTACAAATTGGCCTTTAGGTACTTTTGTGGATTTTTGTATGCATGAAGCTTTCGGAGAAGGAAATGAAACTTGGACTTTGTTGCTGAATGGATGGTAAATTTAACAACTAGAATGAAGTAAAGAGAGACAGGATTCAGATTCCACCTTCTTCCCTACTACTATCTCACTCTGTTACCTGTTTTTACTCATAATAGATGTTATAGTCTCCTACTTTGTAGGTCTAAGTTGAACTGTAAAATGTGCTTTTGAAACCAGCAGTTACGTAACATTTTTAAAAACAATTTTATTTAACCTCAATAGCTGTGGAGCTCTAACCCACATTTTTCCAATGTGACTGTGTTTCTGTTTTGTGTTCTGTGGGATCCTTTCACTGTAATAAATGGGACCCTAGGATACACTGTCTACTCTGCAATGTGAAGTGACTATAAATCAGAAGGAACAATTAACAGTGGTATAACATCCCTGGTCTTCATTATGTTTAAAAATTATCATGCCACAGACGTGGAAAGAAGTGCTCATTTCATAAATCTTTGTGCCAGATCTTTGCTTGTTACAAAACACAGATATGTTCTTTTTACTAAACTGAGACTGTATGGAATAGATGGAAACTTACAGAGAGATCTTCACCGAAGAAATGATGATGACAGTTCTTATTCAAATTTCTAACTGTCTTTATATCCTGTACTGGAACCTAATACTGGTGGCATTTCTCAAAAGATACAACTCAATATGTTTTTACATTTGAAAGCATTCTTACAAGTTCTAAGAGAAAAAGTGCTTGCATTGATATTAAAATATATGTATTTTGTGATAAATATTAAAAAAAACAGATTCAATGATAATCAAACTAAAAAGCTGAGTTAGTTAATTTTAACATTAAAAACAGTACCAAAAGACTATTTGTAAATAGTCTCTAATGAAAACAAGGCTAAAAAAAAGTCCCAGAAAATGTAAAACAACTTTTACTATTATCTAATTTAATAAAAGCAAAAGCCTGAGAAAACAGCTAATTCTTGTTCTGTGACACAGAAACTCAAAGATGCCTATAACATCAAAAACCAGGCAGGTGCATATCCTGTATTACAGGTGTGTCCCCTCTTGCTTTAATACAGGACACAAAATTTACTACAGTGAGAAAGAACACATGACAATCTTGTGAGTTGATAAAGAAAATTAGAATTATTCACCATCACCCAGCTGCAGGTTTCTCAGTTACGTTTGGGTAGAAGTTTAATTTAATACTGGGTCACGTGGGTCACGTAGGCTTCATCGTAGCCCAGCACAGTTTTACCAGTTACTGCATTCTTTTGAATCAGAGAAAGACATAGAAATTGGTATGAGAATAAATCAGGTTAGCAACAAAGCAAATTACTTCCAACAACCATTTGTGACAAGCAAGACAAAACCAGGCATTTTATATATTTTTATATGTTTATACATTTACTATTGACAGATGTGGGTATGAACGTGACTTTCAGTCAGAGATGTGACAGAAAACAAAGTTCCCCATTGACTGAATTAGGAAAAAACCAAACCAGACCTAAAACAAAACAAAAACACTGCCTCACCTCCCAGGAAAAAAAAAAAAAAAAAAACAAAACCTGAAAAAAGCCCAAAAACAAATGAAGACAGGATGTACAAAACTGATTCCTACTGGAATAAGCAGCTGAATTCTCAAAGTCAGGGCATTTACAAAAGTTTACAATGAATAACATCCAAGAACAACTGTCATTTTAAAAACCACTCTCCTTAAAAAGTACAAATTGAAGTTAAGGGTGTCATCATAATAACTCAAAACATGAAGTATTTTCAGAGCATATACAGAAAAGCTGTCATCTAGGACTCCACTCACAAATCCAGGCAAAATACAAAAACCATGAAGTTGTTATAAATTGGTAGAAACCTTTTGCATAGTGTCAAAGAAAAGGCCGTTCAGCAAGAAAGAAGCTAAGAAAGAATTCACTTGTTTATCCACTTTTCACAAAGTTATGTTGAAAAAAATGACATCTATTTTTATTTTATTCCAAGCAGAAAAAATACCATTACTTTTTGAGTGCTATAGCCTATGTGGCTTTTTACACAGTTATGCTTCAACAAGCAATAAAATTCAGAATATAAATATTCAATAGGTGCAGTAGGAAAAATAATCTCTCACCTTTCTACCAGGTATTTTTTATAGAAGCCTACTGCAGCTTTGTCTCAGGACTAGTACAATAACTTACTAAAATTATTCCATAATTGGGGGTATTTCAGTGCTTCCACTGCGCACAAATGCTTAATAAAATAAACGATAGCATAAATCATTTTTCTAACCTTATCTTGAATTTAAATGGTTGAGACAAAGGTGTTTTAGTTTTGATGTGCAATGGCTCAAATTCTGAAGGGTATACAGAAACTAGCCAAAATACACAGATATCCAGTCATGAAATACCTTTGTATTTGGGCATCTAAGATTCAGCACACAGAGAGGTAAGGTGTGGTCACTGATCACCACCATCTTTCTGGGCTGAAATCTCCAGTGTATTTTCTGACATTCACAGCAGTAGCTCAGATCTTTGTTTATCTTCTTATAAATTCTTCAACACAGGAATGAAGAGCGTTTAACTCTTTTAGAAAGAGCAGATATTCCTTTTGTCCTTTTTCAGTTGTGGTTCTTGCTATTCCAAGAAGGCCAAGAAAAGTTAAGCACACAATTAAAATAAAATCCTGTCAGCCGAAGCTGAAAGCTACTGAAATACCAAATCTGATCAAGCTGCCAGAGTCAGTGTTCCTCACATTGACATTTTCCCTGTCACATAACAACACAGTTAATTTCAAATCTGCACAGAACCTGCTTTAGCTCTGCTCATACAGTGACAGAAAAATGATGTGACAGCCCCAAAGAAAGCACTGAAGGCCTGAAACTAAGCAAAATTATTCCATGTGCAGTGTGACCTTTTCTCTACCAAAATACATAGAACCTTGCTTAATAAGCTGCTTTTTTTTTTTTTAAAGAATGTTGGTGGCTGAAGGTAAGGACATAGATAAGTGAGGGCCACTGTCAAATCTATTTTTTCCTGTCTGCTAAAAATAATCAAAAACCTTGCCCACACAATAAGAAAAGGAAATCTTTGACAGAGCAACTGGCTGATATACTGACTGATGCTGAAATAACTACCATTAGGAGTGCCTAAATGAAAGGAGGAGATGGAAGGAAAAATAAGAACAGATAAAACTTAACTGCACATAAAGCAACAGCAGAACAAAAGTTAGACTGATTTAACTACATGTTAAGAAATGGATCAGTAAAATCCATGCAGCTCTAAACTAACTAGAGTTATACCAGTATCAATATTACTCTTTATCTGAAAGTTTATTTCAGAAAATTTACTGCAACTGTGAGAGCTGAAGGTTTTGGATAGAAACAGGCAACTCAAGAAGTATATGAAGAGGGGGAAAAAAAATTCCATAGAATTCCTCCCTCACTAATTTCAACAGCATTTTAAAAAAAAAGCAATGGTTAGCAATACTTCATAAAAGATTAAACACATGTGAAAGAGGGGGAAAAAAATTACTAAAGTTGTGTCACTGTCTCTGGGTATAAATTTTTAGCACATTTTTGTTGACTGTAAATATAATATTGAGAACTACCTTTCACCTATAAGGGGAAGAGATATTAGAAGGCACAGCAGCCATTGTGGTAAGTAACTCTTCAGAACTGAGGCTGGTGGGAGGGGGAAAGTCACTACAACCTGGTTGTATATGTAAGACACTCAGGAATGCAAATGCAACTCTCACATAAAATCAAAACAATAACAAAAACCCACACAAATACTTGCACACTGTCAAACTGAGCTCCTGCAAAATGTAGTTCAAGGAACTTTTCTCCTATATAATCCATTCCGTGATAAAAAAGGAAACAGTTATCTAAAAAAAAGTACAAAACTCCTTTCACTTTCTTTGATACAGAGTAGGAATCTTACCACGTGGGGTTTCTATGGTTTTCTTCAGTTGCTCTTACATGAATAACTTTAACTGCCTAAATGACTTGATGCAATTTTGTCCCCTCTGTTTACCTTGTGGACTCAAGTACTGTGGCAAATGCCTTGACACAAGACTCTCCTCAAAATCTTGAAATGAAAGAGAGGTGAGTGGAATGAAACACGAAGATCCTCCCCATTTGGATCAATTTTCCCACACTTGGATAGGGATTACCACAGTGATCCCACACAATTGATTTCTGGTGAATTACCACACTTCTATTCAGAACAGAACCGCTGAACATCATCACATGGCAGTGAAAAGTATCAGTCTTTGAAGAACACAGCTGAACTAGGAGCAGTGCATACTTTACAGAATATGCTGCAAAATAAGTAAATATTGCACAGAAAAAGACACCCTCAAACTAAAATCAAAAAGACATTTAAGTCTGGGCATTCTTCATTAAAGGAAAGAACCCTGCACAATGAAGTCATTATCCATCAGAAAATCTCCATCTGTATATAATTATTTCTGATAAATTATATTAAGTTTCATTAAAGAGGTAAAGGGGATGCGAGAGAAGGCAGAACTGTAAATAAATCTCTCCACTATATTTCACTTAAAAACATCCCAGCAGGAAGTCATAAAGAGAGTTTATTTAATAGGCAGTATTTTCAAATGCTCTGCAGGCTGTGCTGCCTAATATCCATCACGTTCAGTGTACGCTCACAAGCTCGCAGCAATTCAGGATGAAGGACACTATTTAACTTCTTTCCCATTCCTGTAATCACCCTCACACTTAGCAAATCTTTCTCAGTCACAATAGAAACACTCTGTTGTAACACAATTTCACTTCTACCTGAATAAATTTTCAGAATTGCTGACCCAGTAAGCTCTACAGAAGCTCCCTGTGACACTGGCTAGTAAGCGAGCAGGGTGCTGAAGTCCCCTGCACTGTGAAGGCCCAAATGTGTTGCTGAAGCATAATGGGTTTTCCTGAATTCTCCAGGAAGCTTGTTTTAAGGCCTTGTTTTTACAGCAGGCTACAGGTTTCCCCTGAAGAAGCACTGAACAGAAGGAAGAGATGGAAGGGTGGTCAGTGGCAGAGAGGAATTAAATGGCAAGTTTAGTCTTAAGACAAGAACTCGTCATTGGACATTCACATTTGAGCACTTGTATTTCTGAAAATACTCTCAAATACAGATGGATAACAACATCATAGCTTATAAGTTTTACTTTAGTTAGTCTAATAAACCACCACAATCCCAAAATTACATTTTATGTTATGTCCACAGCCAATCTGCTTAATTAAAAATTCTTCATACCAGTAAAGAGAATAAATACTCGGACAACTCAGCAAAACCATCCTATGCAAACAGCACAACTGAAAGCAAGATATTTTAGTCCTAATGCTTTGTCAACATCGTTATTTCCAGCAGTTGCTTAATTGTTCAAGAACCAGATGAGGTCTTGCAAATTTCCTACTGAAAAACAAGCATTTTCTTGCAATGTGTAGATCTATTCACTAACCACAACCTAAAGTAAGCTCAGCTCAAAGGGGTTTCTTTCACAGAGCACCTTCTAAAATCAATCTACAACTGGAGAAAAATGAAGCTACAAATTACACATCAGAGTTAAGTTGTAGAATGCAGATTTTAAAATTCAATAAATTAGAAGCACGATGAACTTTTTACAGAGGTTTAGAATAATTTAAAAGTCAATTTTATCTCACTGTGTTTGCTAAGCATTCTAACTTACCTTCAGGAAAAATTTTTGTCTGAAAGTTCAATAAAGACAAAAGATAGGTCATGAAAGAATAGACAAATTAGCACATGAAACAAGTTAAGTGCAAGTAGCAGTCTAGACAAACACACATCACAGTTAGTGTTATGCGCAACTACAGTAATTAAAAAGCAACATGTTTTAAAGTCAAATTTCACAAGATACTGGTGTTGATGCTGGAATATATAAATGAATTTACCACTAATGTAAGGAGGGAGTTTTTCATTATTAAATTCTTTCCCACACATTAAATGGCTTAGGTATACATGAAATACAATACATCAAATGAAATGTTAGTTAAAAACTCCTATTTGTTCTTCAGTTAAAGCCATCAATGTCTATTTTGTGAACAGCTTCTAGCCTTCCCCTTCCCCCCAAAAGCCAGGCCATTAACATCCAGAGGGAGTCAGTGAAACATAAACCTGAGAACAAAGCAAAATGTTTATGTCTCCTTTGCTTTCACTTAGGACTCGTGCACTTACATTCCTCTTTGCTCGGTGAAGTTACATTCAGTTCTGTCAAAAGTTGCTGGTTGGAGTTAGCGGCCTGCGTGGTTAGAGAGGTATTGCTGTTGTCACTGTTCATTTCCCCAGAGAACAAATCTGACTGGCTGTTGCTTGTGCTGGGAGTAGAGTCATCGTCTGGCTGTTTCTTCTGGAAATCTATCAAAACCAAGATTTCATATGTCATCATGCTTGCTCAGTCTAATCATCAATTCTCTGCAAAAACTCCCGTGTAACAAAAATAAGTCCAAAACACTGCCAGAGGTATCATCACTCTGATAAACACAAACAGTGGCCTTCAAATTTTTACTTCAGATTTAAAATATCTTGAAAGTTATTTGTTGGAGAAAAAATATTTTCCGAATTACACAAAGGTCTTGTTTCCCCAGCCATTTAAGAGCATTCAAAGCTTACCACAGCACATGGTATCATTTTAAAAGGCTTTACACAAAGCATGTACAGGAACATAAAGGGAGAAGACATCCAGTGGGGAAAAAACGAAGGCATGTCATACAGCACTATGGGAATGTTACACTTCTCAATGCCATAATATAAAATCCCATCAGTAACAGTTTTGGCAAAGCCACTGTAGACAGCTACAGTTCCAGGTTAGCATAGGGGGCTGGTGAGGGATTGCCTCTGCATCAGTGGTTTGATGGGTATTTGGGGGAGAGTGTGTGGAAGGAGGTGGGGGAAAGGTTGAGGTGTTTCCTTCTCCTTTCACTTATTCCAACCCTGGTACTAAAAGTTGCCCACTGATCTAAGAGCAGAGAGTTTGGTATGGAAGGTAAATCACTAAAATACATTAAAGGCTTGGATTCAAAGTTTCCTTTCTTTAGCAGCAAATGCCAAGTTACACTTGTCTCCGAAGTTCCCCCACAGTCCAAATCCCATTTGTTTGACAAATGCCACCCTCCAGCTTACCATGCCTCCAAACCAGATTCAGATTTGAGGGGAAATATTTTCAAGTGCAAATCCCCCACTAAAAGCTTCTTCCCAAACCTGCAGTCCTGATATATGATTGATTATAGCATTAGTCTACCACCTACACTACGGGATTTCAGTCTGTGCCTCTGGGAAGCACACCTGCCAACCAAGTAAATTTTGGTTTGCTTAGCATCTAGTTCTCTCACCTCTTCCTTGTAAAGAGACAGCTGAAGTGAACTACCACTTGGTATCTAAGTAAATTTTTTCTAAATTACATACAAGGGCAGAATTTATTCAATACACGAATACCTAGATAAATCAATATTTGGTTGCTCATTATTATGTCATGACAGAGAAGAAACAGAGCAGTCCACAAATATTTGCAGAAGATGATGGGTTAGAAACACAGGTTGCCAACATGACTCATTGGGATTGGGAAGCACTACAGTCAAACAGTCCCTAAATGCTGATTTAGGATTTAAGTGATTTGCCAGAAAAATTAGGCCTTAATTTCTGCTTTGGAAGAGTGAGCCAGAAGTCCAGATAGGAGAGGAGCAAGCTCAAAGCCAGGGAAGAGGAGGGGGAGGATAAAGAGGAGGAGGGAGGAGACAGGAAATCATCCACCTTCACAATATAGCTCTGAAAAGCAGTGGGAAGCTTTTTGTCAGGGATGAGTTACAGGACTCAGGAAGATGTCCTACTCAGACCTCACTACTTATCAACAAACTAACAAAGCCCAAATTGGGCTTCTGGATTTTATTTGTGTTTTTGTGCAACCAAGAAGGCTTCAGCACCACCCACAATCAGGCAGCTGTGGCAATTGTAACAGTTCAGAGCTGCGGCAGCAGCAAAACCCACCGTGGCAGTGAAATGCTCTTTGCCTCCCTGAACTCATGACCTCCTGTTCAGAACTAACTTTTACTCAGACTGCAAATCAATTAACTTTCAAAAAAGTTCTAGCCTGCTCAGTTGAGTGGAACCCAAGTACACCTCCCGCCCCAGTTTTAACCCCTTCTTCATTACAGATAAGAATACCCGAGAAAAGTCCTAAGACTGATGACCCCAAGCACCTGAAACACACGAACTGTCGAAGATGCTGCCTTGTACTCCATCCCTGTATTGGGGGGCATTTGGCTTCTGTCAACCAGGACTCTCATTAACACAACCTGCAGATCACCTTGCCCTCCCTGCAAGCGCCATAAAAGTTGGCAATATTTCCAGGGGAGCTGAGCCTGAATAAATCCAGTTAAGCCTTAACCGCTTAACAAATAAAACAAAAATACACACATGATACAGGCAAGACCCTGGCAAGTTTTGAAAGGTAAGCTTTATTCTGATTAAAATCAGAATGCAATTCTGTTGACAGAAGAATGACCTTGCCTAATAATCTCAACAAGGAAAAACCAGAACAAGAGTTGGCAAGACATTAATCACCATTTGCAGAAGTTCGTATTTAATTGTAAAAGCATGAGAAACAATCCCCTTTTTTTTTTTTTTACAATTACAAACCATTTTTTTTTTCATTTTTCCTGAGACTTTCACTATACTAGCAAAATCTGTGCCAAAATGCACAAAGGCGACCAAAAGTCCATGAAGTCTGCACTGCCCTTTCCGAGTTAATGAAATGCATCTTTGCAATTTTTCACACAAACCTTCTACATTTCTCAGAAAATGTGGTGGTTTTTTTCCTCTTGATACTGTCTCCTTTTCTCCACTGCCTTCAGGTTTGGTGGTTTTGGTTTTGGGGGCTTTTTGGGGTGGCTGTAGCAGGGTTTTTTGTTAAACTGAAAAGTATCCCATTGTTAACTATATGGTGGAGTCAGCATCAAAATAAGACATGAAAATTTGCTTTTTCCTGCAAATATGGGAAAATAGTAGATGGAAAGATCTATCAATAAAATGCATGAAATGCATTCAATAAACTATTACTGCATGGTCGAGAAGCTACTAGGAATAAGCAGCTGTCAGTCTTCAAGTTCCAAAATCCTTTTGCTTTGTTGAGTTCAAGGGTTAAACACTAAGTATCTCAAATAGTTGAGCAAGAAAAGAATATCTCAGAGGTCTCATGCATTGGATATTAATACTAAGAATGTTATTTTTGTTTTGTTGCTTAGTGTTCCTTTGTAAACAAAACAACCACTATGTGAATAGACAGACGTGATACAAACATTTCATATTCTATATATACACAATGAATTCTAATAGCTTAGACTAAAGGAAGGCAAGAAGCTGTATTTATTTCCAGACTTGAGGTAAAAAGTTCTTTTGCAGGACAATCTTTTGCCCATTTTATTAATAAGATAACAGTAATAAGAAAAGCCATTGCCTTTACAGCTTCTGATTCTAGCCCATAAAATGGGAGTTGCCACACAAAATCACATCTTTTGAACAGCCCTAAAACTTTCAAGCTCAGTTGTCCAGTTACTGCTACCAGGTTATGGCAAGCAACTCGCAAAAGCACCTCTTCCCAGCATGTTCATTTCACCCATTGCCTCAAGAACAAATATTTAGGTCATCCAACCCTTCTCACCACCTAAAATACTTGATTCTGTGACACAAGAAATCAGACAGTCCCAATTACAGAACCTAGCCTTCTTTAGCCATCAGTATCCAACAAAATACCTAAAAAAATCTTGAGTTCTCAACTTCTGTTTAACTAAGGGCTCTGTGACTAAGCAGGAAAAGACCCTTCACAGCTTCTGGTAACTTCTGTGATTACAATTAGTTAAAACTTAAGGTAAAGGTAAGCATGAACATTATCAGCATATCACAAAGCATTTCTTCTGAAAAAGACAGTCATGTCAAAGTATTACATGAAATGACTTAATACTAAGCCAGACTGTTCCATCATTTGCACTTCTATTAGGGTATAAGAAATCATGCCATCTTCAAAAATCTCCTTTTGGGTTATTTTAAGTTACAAACAATTCCTATTCTCTGACCTATAACAGGTGTTTCATTAAAAAGAAGTAAGTTCATTCAAATATGTTACAGAAGAGGTGTCAGAGTAAACACCATGCTAAGGGGAGAAGATCAGTCTTTTATTTGAACTGACAAGCAATACTGCACTTCCTTACTCTTCAATCCTACAGTTCCCATAACATAGCAATATGAACTAGCAAAAAGGTTATTTGGAGACTGTTAGCTTCTTACACTGCATTAAATGCACAATCTGCAAGTTTTTTATTCCCAGAGCAACTTGTTCTTATACAGAGCATAAATTAATGTGTTGGTATAACATCAAATGTCTCCAGTCCTTTAGCATCCCAATATACCAACAGACTTACTAGTCTACTCAGAAAACAGTTCTACAATTAAAAGAAACTGCTTTCTGAGAGTGCTGTATGGGCAGTAACACAAATGTTATGGCATTGAAAGTACTACTGTGATATCTTTAAGTTATGGCCTTTTCTTTTCTTCATGTCTGTTCACGGAACTGAGAACAGAGAAATTGTTCACATATGGCCAGGGAATGAAACTGAAAGTCCAAAAGATTTTATTTACTTACTAAGAACTCTTCATTGACTTCTCTGGTTCATAGCTTACTTAAGGCATTTCAAGTGTCATTCATACAAAACTACTTTTTGCATAATAAATGAAGGTGAGATGGATAAACCCTTCACTTCTAGTACATACTTGAATGCATCTAGAGCTCCAGTAATGGTCTGGCAATAAAACTCCACTTGGAAAGAGAAGTTTTAGCTTTTTTCTTTTTAAACAACATGCAGACAAAAAGATACATTAGCCCACTTGGAGAACAAACCCAGATATCTGGCTATTAGGGGAATGCACCATAGAATGTGTAGGAGCATTTGCATCAAGAAGTGACAAACAAAGTAAAAAAACCCCAGAGGTATGTATTAATTACAGTAAATTATATTTGTAAATATATAAATAAAATATATTATACTGGAATGTACAAATTTACAATTGCAGTATATTCTTATATGAGCTATCAGCAGATGTCACTGCTTTAGAGAATTAAACAGTAAAAATACTAGAAAGGTGATTTTCTTTACAACTTTATTTAGAGTTATGAGCACATATGATACAGGAAAGCTATTCAGCTCTTAGGGGCTTAATTCATAAATATAACATTTCCTCCTTTTTTCAGCTTTTCTTCTTCATGAAGAAAAACTGAAATGAGTTATTTATGCTAAGTTATCCTTTATGATTGCGATACTTTTAAAAATTGCAACACATTATTATTAACTTTCCTATAACACTGAGCTTTGCATGTTTCATATATTGAGTTTTTCATAAGCATTTCATTGTCTTTTCAAATAAGCAGAGAAGTATTACAAAGGCAAAATAAAAAAAGTCACATCTGTAAGGGTGGCAAACACTGAGACAACACAGCTGCAATTGCATGTATTTATTACTCAGGAATAAGGATCAAGTTATACAACACTGTATATTTGTAAAGTATATGCAATACATCAATATTTTGGGGATTTAGCTTTGGGGCGTTTGTTGTTGAGTTTTTTGTTTTGGTTGGTTGGCTTTTTGAGGGGTGGGAGGTAGGGGGGCTCTCCCCAGGAAGTCTCATGATGATGTGTTTTGAGCTGGTTTTCTCTCCAAAAAGACACTCCTTGCTTAAAGATGACATTCCATAATAAACCTTATTTCCCTTGGCTCAATAAAATTATTCTTCCCAAGGCTACACAGGAAGCTCTAGATTTGACTACCAGATTTTGCCTATTATTTAGCAAAAAAATTCATGAATAGCTAATAAGCAAAGACTATCAAGACAACAAGCATAACATTGTTACACATGACCTTCAACTTAAAACCCAGGTCATTATTATATATGCAGACATGTTTTTAAGGAAGGAAAATGCAGTTTTGTACAAAAGAGTCTCCAGCAACTGTATTAACCAGGCTTATAACGCATTGCATGACAGACATGAAAAAAATTGCCATTTTTACAGCATATGATCCCACCATTTCCAAAGCAGTTGTGAAATCCTAAATTGATGAAATAAGAGTTTCATTATCATCTAGAAAGTATATCCCCTGAGAGCAGCTTCCCCACAGAACAAATACTCTCCTTGCTCAGCCTGATAATGACAATTTGCTTACTGTAGCTATTTCAGTACAGACCAGGAACAAGGTCACTGAAAACTTCTGTACCCTGGTGTCACATTTCCCATTGTTATGTAAAGTAGTAGGCTTACATTATTTCAACAAAAATGTCATTATTCCAGAAAACTCACCAACATAAAAAACAATAAATATTATTGACTGCTACAGGGTCCAAAGAAGCCAAGAAGAATAAACTACTATTTTAACAATCCATTTTAAATTTCCTGTTAGAGAATCCCGAAGGTCCACAGTTAGCATTCATAGTTTAATTAATTAAAGAGCACATACAATGAGAAAGCTCTACTTGAAGTTACTGTTACATTGCAAAACCTAAAACCAGTGAGGGGCTGGCTTATGAAGCACCTGCATCTGGTAAAACCAGGACATGAAGACAATTTAATGCCCAACTAATTGACACTCTGTGGATTCTTGAATCTGTATCAAAGGATATTGGTAATAGAGCAATGCAAGGCTAAAGCATGAAATTTAAGTAACTGAGGAAGACAAAGCAACCACTCCACATGACTGCAAGAAATATTTTACTTTTCAATGATATGTGGAGTAGGTATTCGTGAGGAAGGGCATATACCAGAGTGGACTAGTAGCAAGACACCAACTGAGTGGGCAGCTTGCTGAGGACTCTTACACGCTCCTCTGATAAAGATGGCAACCACAACAATTTCACCAATGCCAAGAAACAAGACAAGGAACTCCAACACTTAACAGCCAGGAAAAGTAAAATCCTGCAGCCATTTGAAGATCCATCTGGATCCATCTGGCACTAAACAAGAACACAGATTAAACAGGATCAGAGGTTAATACGATGGAGATATAACAAAATTAAATATGGAAAAACATTTTTTAAAGTACCTGGGGAAAACATCTAAGCAGCTGTTATCTGTAGAATTTGCTCTCAAAGACAACTTGGAAAACATGTGACATGGGCATTTTACAACAGACAAGACAATCCTAGAAAATGCTCAAAAATGTAAGCATAAAACTAAGAGCAGCACACATCCATAAAAAATGCACCTCTGTTATTCCCCTAAATTTCAGTATGTTTATCACTAGAATTTTTTCAGTATTAGTATCCTTTTATGAAACTAAACAGACTAGTAAATGTACAAGTTTGAACTACATTCAGAGTGATGAGACATCAAAATTTATGCTCCTAAAGGGGGAGAAACATTTGTTCTGGTGGAGGAAACTGACCCATGAACCCATAAACCGAGCACTTTGCAACAGCAGCGAGTCCTGTGAAACAAACTAATGAAGTGAACTTCTCAAAGTGCGTTTATAATAAATGAGAGATCTTGAAAACGGGATTGCTAACTGACAGAATTTAATTACAACTCATATTTATTCTCGACTCATAGGAACTATTATTTTAATAAAAGAAATGTTTCAATTAGCTTTTCTTATACTGGCGCTATCTTTCAAGTCACCTTACCATGCCCTTTCCAATATCTAGAGAGAACCTTCCAATTTCAAGACACATGTCTATTATTTTTTAATTAATTCCTCCAGTCTAATTTATGTGATTCCAATTAACATGTACATTTGCCTCATTTTTTGTCAATAATAGTCACATTTATGGTTCAAGCATTCCCAAATGTTTGACTATGCCATAAACTGACAGGATTTTCACAAGGGACAAAAGGTCCCTGCAGTAGATTAAACCTTGCTTAGCAGTAAGCCACTCATCAGTTCCCTCTCCCTTATCTTCAGTTAAGGCACCTTAATAACTACCAATACTGAAACTCTTAAAACATCTCCCACAATCACTCATTTATCAGATTCTTTTCCTTTGAACAGCTCACAGTCTGTTCTGGAAGAAAAGGGAGACTAGGCACTCTAATTTCCTGAGCCAACCAAATGCTTTGAAATGTGTGTCTGTAAGGAAGATTCAGTATTTTCTCACTATTTAGGTTTTACTACCAAAGCAATGAATGGTGAAGTATAAGGGGTAATCTTCCCACTCTTCTCAACCTTACTGCAACTTGATACTTCTTGTAATACCCACCTGCCTTTCATACCAAGTAGTGACAGGAAAATGTGGAGAGGAAACCCAGTCTGACTGTCCTCAGCTGTTGGGGCAACAACTTTGCAACGGTCAGAGTATATATGAGCAATCTGTGACTTCAATAATAAGAAGAAAACTTAAGTAATGTTTTAATCATGCAAGTGAGAACACTCCCTGAAATCTCATCTGACACCTTTCTGCCTTTGTCTCAAGCTCAGAGCTTATTAACTATACAAGGAGTCCGGAAGCTTAGGGGAATAGCTGTTAAGTCTCCCACTACCCATCCCCTCCATCACATTCTATAATCATACAGAAATGCTGGGGAGTGGTGTTCAACCTGCCAGCAACAAGGAAACAACCCAACCAACCAACAAACGCAAAAGCTCAAGGACAAAGAAAAGAAAAGCTGATTTAGGTTTATAAATCCCAAAGCTCAAACACTGAGAACTCTCCCTAGTTGCAGTTGCCACAAACCACCGTGTCACATTAAATTTTGACTATGGAACACCATGGCTCAGGAACCAAGCTGATACTTAAGTACACCATGCTTATTTTCAGTAAAGTTTAAATATATGTATTTTGTTTCCAGTCCTCTAGAACAAAAATATCAGACAGAGACATTAAATGCCTACATCAAATAAACATCAGGCCTCTCTGTGAGCAACAAAACATGACAAAGTTTTGAATTAATAAAAGTTTCTTTATTTCCTATTAAAATTGTCCTTTAGAAGAAGGCATTAGAAGTGTTGAATATAAGTCAAAAACAACATCAATTTTCATTATTAGCTACTTGGTCCCAAAGAAAAAAGCTGGAACACATCTCAGCATTTGAAAGTGGTACAAAATGGCTGCAAAAAAAGGTCATCTGTTAAGATCTGAAGTTCATATATTTTTAAGTGTTTTTTCTTCACTTATAAATGCTGGCTATTTTGATATTGATGCGTCTTTTAATGCAAACAAACCAGAGAAGTGTAGAAAAGGAATGGAAAAACTGCTCTCAGAACGTTGCATTCCTGTCCCCACAGTGGAAAACACAGATAATAACACTTCTCCTCAATTCACCTTGTTTTTATATAACAAAGACATGAGAACTCAAAGCATCTCTTTATGAAGATGAAGTGATCCTTCTGCCTGTCAGTGCTGGAGGATCATTGCTGAAATTGCCTAAAACACCCACTCTTGTCTCTGTCTGTATCTCCATGTTAAGACAAAGTGCAATAAAATAGAGGTGTAAGAAGGAAACAATCCTTTTGCTTCTCATATCCATGATTTGTCATTTGATGTGATCTGACTCTCTGTGCTATTACTTCCAAGTTAATGCAGATATGGAAAAGTAGCCTTTCACCAGTGGTGTTTCCAGAGCTCTGGCTTGCAAATGGTTGTTATTTGGCACAATAGGTGTGGAATCCCTTAAAGGGGAGTCTTAAGTAGCAAAGCATAAACCTGCAAATCACAGCAGTGTTGTGCTGACCTTGAACAATGCATTAATTAAAGGCTGGTAATGTTGGGATCCTGAACATAAAAACAGGCTTCTGCAGCCAGTCCTCCATGTCTAAAGTTTTGTTTCCCTGAGTTTAAAGGCATCACAGGCATGCAATTAGAACTCCTACTCATGGAAACGTCCCAGAATTTTTTGGTTTTCAGCTGGAGCCTTGGAGAAGATTTACAAGTTTTCACATGTTCTTCTATTAATGCCATACTAAACAAAGCTAAAAGTGTTTTGAGTGTTCAGCCTGAATGAAGGGATAAGAGCAGTTTTCACTATGCTGTGAAAGAACAGCAGGAAAAATCATCATAAAATGCTAAACAGAAAGGAAAACAAGGATCAAAAATGTTATTCTCACACATTCTGTTAGTTTGCTATACTTTCTGAAGTGTAATGGGCATGAAAAGCAAGGAACTAAAATATGTCTTCAAGAAGCATTTTAAAGCATTCTTGTTATGACTAAACAGAGCTAGAAATAACAATTCTACAGCCTCTTTGGGAGCTCACATGCCTGATTGATAGATTGAACCCATTCCTAAACGGCTTATAAAAAAAAAACAACTTTGAAATAATCTGCTTTTTGCATTAATACACTGCAAGATAAACTGTTAACAGCAACCCTTCTCCTCCAGTTACTGCAGCTAATTGTGGTTCAAGTACAAATAATTACAGACATTACTTTGGAAACTAACTGAGGACTGGCACATGAAATTCAGACCAAGCAGCTAAATATGAATAAACTAGGAGATTAATTAAATTTTCAGAACGAGCCAAATGACTGCTAGAAGCTATGAGCTGTTTTGTGCATGTTGGTCTGATTACCTGCTTGAAGCACCAACATCCATGGAGCCTACTCCTACAGCCAAGCAAAAATGGCAAAATGCAACTGATCCCAGCAGCAAGAGGCAAGGAGAAGAAAGCATGGAATTCCTGACAAACTCAGAGAGCAGGGGGTCAAGCAGCCTAAACCTCTCCCATCATTCCCAAAGAGCTACTGGGGTAGGAAACTACATATGCAATTCAACTATCTTTTTAAAAAGTTCTCCTTTTCCCCCCATGAAGGTCGCAGGGCAGTGTGACAGAGCAGACTAAACTGCGGTATCTACCACCAGAGGGAGGTGTTCTATTAGGCTGCATTTTCCAAAACCTTCCTTCCCTGCACGTTGATTTCTATTCTAATCATCTTCAGCAGAGAAAAACCTTTCTTATTTCCGTAAAGACACTTTGAAGAGTCTCTTTTTATGTATATCAATTTTAGAATAAGTACTGCCACGGCAAATTTGATTATTTAACAGAAGCAACTTGGTAACTAAATCCATCCTTTCCATTTCAAACAATCAACAAAAACCTTGCCCTTAATCCTGTTTCTGATGCATAAAACAAAGACAGCAGGAAAGCTCATCTTCCATATGACTGGGGACCATTATTTTTTTGCAAAACAGAAACTACTTCTACTTTCTTCAATGAGGAGGGAGGGGGAAAAATAAAAAGAGGGAAAAAAAGAAAAAAAAAAAAAAGTGATGTGGCACCACTTTGCTGTGCAGCACATAATCAAACTTGAAAGACAAATTTTAAATTCAATAGGAGAAAAAGAGATATAGTTGCAGAAGCAAGACTGATGTAATTTCATCTTTGGTAAATTCTGCTGTATAAATCTACAGGAACAAGCAGTATTGTAGTTTCTAAGCAACAAAGGAGTGGTACCAACAATGTCTAATTGCAAGAATTTAATTCTGGTAGAAGCTTGAGAGGACTGAGGCAGACACCCCTGGAAAAACAAAAAACAGTGAGAGTGCCTACACTAGCAAAAAACCTACTACAATGCACAGTGCCTAAATGGCTCTCTTGAAATACCCAGTTCTAGTGACTACACTGAGCAACTCAGCTACGCATGAAATGAAAAGAAAAAATCTCACAACCCTGCCATCTTGCTTTACAATGATTTCTCCTGTTCTGCCTACGTTATAAAAACAAACCTCCGTTTTGGGAAAAAAAAAAAGACACAAGTGGTATGTTTCCTATAGGGCTAAACATGTGATACCTGCTAACACTCAAAGAGGCAAATAGAAATGCAGATGAACAACAGAAAATGAGGATTGCCTGAATCACTTCAAATAAAGGGTACACCAAATGCCAGTGTTCAGGAGAAGAAATCTGTCATCCATTGCATTGAATATTTCTAATCAAAGTCTGCAAGTTCTTCAATATATGAACACTAGATGGTAACTTCTATCAGGACAATCTCCATATGTTAAATCTGATCTTGCTGGAGAAACAGAAATATATCTAAGAAAAAAAAGGGGAGCAAAGTTTTACCTGTTGCATGGATTTTGCTTGGAAAAAGTGACAATAAATCTAACTTGTAATGCTCTGTGACTGATGTTCCAGTGTTTGTCCTCATCCAATATGCTGTAAGGTAACATTTCAATCCTGCCCAATTGTCAGTACATGAAAATATCTGAGGCAAACAACTTCAGAAGTTACTGTTCTGAAGTACAGATTTTATTCTCATAATCATATACCAGGACCAGTGACATATATAACACTAGATACATTTTAATGCCTATATATAAAATAAACTTCAACAACAAAAAATATATATTTAGCACAGGTAAAAATGAAAGAAAAATAATTTTTTTTCTACATGGGACAGGAGCAATGAAACCATTAATTTTATTCATACTGTGGGCTTGGGTTGTCTCTAGAAACACTGGTTACACACACAAAAAGATGTTTTATATGTTTATTCAAATCAAAAATAGTCTGCACTAGATATTCTGGAAGACAACATCAGGAATCATCTATTAGTTGCTTAAGGTTTCTGTAAACATTAGTACATTAAGATTCACAGCAAATAACAGCGGCAGCTCAACTGAAAGCAGAAGTAAAATGAAGGGATTTCAGGTAATTAAATTAATCCACAGCCCAACATTTGCATTCTCCTTTTCCTAGAACTAAATTCCAAGTTGATGCATGTTTTCTCCAAGACTTCTAATTAAGAAATGAATTTGTAGACCCGTATGCTAACTACACTGATATTCCACAGGCACTCGAAGTCTGAATCTTAAATCTTGTTTCATAAAGGTAAATCA
This sequence comes from Polioptila caerulea, assembly GCA_013397295.1. NCBI lineage: Eukaryota > Metazoa > Chordata > Aves > Passeriformes > Certhiidae > Polioptila > Polioptila caerulea. Next base: position 853,345 of record VYXF01010206.1, on the reverse strand, counting down.
TCTCTACAAATCTCCTACACTCCATGTCACAGACTCAAGAGAGTTGCTGGTTATGCCCTATCTTCTCCCTGCCAAATTCAGCAATGACTAAGAACACATTAGCACTACAAACCCTCTGATATGAAACCCATATATTCAATTCCATCCACATACTCCCTTGCTAATTAATTTGTGACCTCTACAATGCACTCTGGGACTTCAATCCATAATCTCCTCCAGTTTCCAGTTCAGAACATAATTCAGTCTTGACTGCAACACTGGTCTGGCTTTCTGCTTCCTTCATTTCCAAGTTCCCCAGGCCATACTAGAATGTGTCAGCTGCATCTGAGATAAACAGTATGATTACAGAAGCTGAACTTTCAATTACAAGATTTCAAGACCTCATATTTAATTTAAGCAAGAACACTCATTTCTATGTTTTGCAGACATTTACAGTAACAGCTGTGCTACTTCTGCTTTGCCTGGCCTGTCCCAAGTTGAATTCTGCTCTATTAAATTACCAACAAACCAAATCCTGGTTGTGGTGCTACTTAAATTAGCAGATTCAAATTTGCACATTTAAAATTTTTTTTTTTTAAAACAGAGACAAATAAATTAGTAGCCCAGAAGGGACCACAGCGGCAGAGGTGACAGATGAAATCCAAGCTTCTGTAGTATATTCAGCTGGATTATTTCAAGCTGTTTTACACTGAACTGCACACTTTCACATTTAGAGTGGAAAATGTCCCATGCTATATGACTGAAGGTAAAGCTTGTCTTTACTGTTAAGTGATCTTTTCAGCATTATCAAAAACACTTTCAGAATTGTTAGCTGTATTTTCATAACCATTTTCTAAGGGTATCCAACTGTCTTTAGAGATAGGGAAAAGCTATGTATAAGGAAAATTAAGCTACTAGCCCAATTTCATGCTGGAGATGCATGACAAAGTCAGGAAGCCAACATTTATTTCAAATTTAGGAAGGGTTTCATTGTTGAGTATTTTTAGAAATTGTGAGAACAGTTTGCCCCATTTGCTTAGTCTGGCCCCTTGGTCACAACTGATGAGAGGGTGCTGACTAGTCATAGCTTTACCTGGCCCTGTACAAACAATATTTTATTCAAATTAATGAATTATTTAGGAATTATGCACAGGAAACAGTTTGAAGAGAGCAAGCAATGTTGTAGCGAAAAATGGAGCTGAGGAAAGAACTACAGAAAATAATACAGTCCCTAACTATATACTGTGTGTGAACAACTCAATTTCACAGATCAATTAATATGAAAATTCTGAAAACAGCCATTTTGCTTGTGAACTGCAAGGCGTACCACTTGTAACTTGCTTATCTTATTATTTTTTACATTATTATTTATTTATTACATATATTATTATCTTATTATCTTAATCCTTCTACACAATTACCTTAATCCTTTTACACAAACAAACCTGTTTTTAGAAATTATTTTTGAAAAGGATGTCACCCATCCCTTCTGAAAAGAAACAGCAGTGGTAACAACTTTATAAACATTACACAAAACTGAAGTAGCTTGTTATTTTACAAACAGCAAAGTGACTAGCATAATTTTAAATGAAGTAATGCTACAATTGACATGAAGAGCTTTTCAGTCCCTGACTTTTGCTCTCCCTTTCCAGAGAACCTTGAAGTAGCTCATTATAATGTATGGAAATATTACCACTGTCTGATTCTCAAGCTAGTTTCTCTTATTCTTGCTTTATCAAAACTGAAACCTCTTTCCCTCTCCACACTCCCTCAAAAAAGTAGTTTTAGAAATGTGAATCTTATGCTCCCTGGTCAATTTTAAGATGATTTACACAGTCAGTATTTCCCTTCAAACTTGCTTTACAAGAAAGCTACACAGTTGTATTGATTTGCACTGCCAGGAGAAAAACTGCATCAGACTGAAAATCTGCAGCAGTCCCTCATGTTGAAGACATGGCACCCACTTTTAAGAATTTTTAGACTAGTTTTCACATCAAAGTGAGGAAGCAGAAAAGTAATGACTTTTAAAAAAGCATTACAGTCACAAAGACAGCTAGGTCTAGGCTTGTCCATCAAATTATTGCAATGCTGATTCTCAAGCCTTCTGTTTTATTCATACCGAAGACTGAGGCAGACATTGGCCAGTAGGGAGTGGTAATTGTACATGCCCAGAAATGACGTTGCCATCAGCTTCTAAATTCAAGATTTGAGTTTGTGAGTTTCTGCATTAGCTGCCTTCTAGGCTTCTTTCAGTGCTGTAAAAAGTCTTTTATCCTAGTGATACATGTCTTCTTTTCAACACTTATTTTTAGGAAGCAGTATCAGGTGTTACACTGATGGACACTTCATGCGTTTTCTTTCCCCTCCTTTTTGATAATATCCCAAATGATAACTTAAAGACATTACATAAAAGGTCAGTTAAGACTATTGTAGGTCATATTTGCATTGTGTTCTCACGTGAGCATAATTCTACTTTCTTTTCCTTTAGGTCATTCTCTTTTGTTATCAAGCACAAGGGAAAAAATTAAATGGCTAGAAGCAAGTTAGAGCAACTTAAGCTGCTGAGAAAGCAAAACACGCTAACACCAGGCAAATGCAAAGCAGTCCCAAGGCAGAACATGCCAGAAGTACCACGGTTAAGAAGATGTGAAAGTTCAGTAAAGGTACAACTCGTTTTCATAGCTTCTTTAGGGAAACAGCCTGCTATTCTCATGCTGAGAAAGGAGGGTTTCTATTCTCTTCTTTACCTGTTCAATGACAGCAGAATGAAAGGCTTTCATCAAATCTCGTGGTGAAGAACAGAAAGCTGTAGCTTTCCACCTGGATGCCTGATTAGTTCTAGAATATATTCAAAGACATCTGCTTTTAAAAATAGAGGTTGGTAGCACAGCCTCTCTACGTTAATACAAAATTGCTGTCTAATTGAAGTTCAAATGAAAGTGATCCAGAAGTGCCAAGCTAAAACTACTCTGCAGACTTTTGTCTTGCTTACAAAGTTTTACCATTTTTCTCAAGAAGAGGAGATGAACTCTCTCTAGTTCTAGATGGATCTCTCATTGATGCCTAAAAGTTCCTTGGGACCTACACTTGCTCAGTTTTTCAGGAGTCAGATGTAGAAAGTCCACAACTATGAATTTCTTGAAGTTTTAAGCATGACTTGTTTAGGCAAAACCCAACACCTAGTCTGTATTCAGCTGCCAACAATGTATTTCTGGAAATACAACCTAAGCTAAAGAACTAGAACTTGTATCAGAGAAAAGTAAAGAACACTAGAATATATATGTATCCAATTAAGAACAGTTGCTATTTCTTGAAAATATTCAGAGTATATAACAACTTAGGAGGTTTGTTTAAAAACACACCAGACTGACAAATAATTGAATTATGAAGTGATTAGAAATCTGTAGGTGCAATTGAAAAAGCAGCCAAAGATGATAACAACTTCACGTATTTTATCCAACTATACCGTAAGTGCAATCAAAATATATTTATTTGAGATTCTATTCAGCAACTAAATACAATGAGAGAAAAGGGAATAAACAGAGTGATTAGCTATACCATGAGAGAAAAGATGGTCTTTAGGTATCATGAAACTGAAAGCAATTTTATCAGAAAATAAACCTCAAAAGTATTAATAAAAAAATCAATAACAGCATGCAATTTGCATACCACTTTTTAAAATAATAATTGTCATCTTTAAGAAAGCACTCAATAGTCCTAGGTTAATCAAGATTCAAAATTATTAGAGGATTATATACATGTATGTACACCAAGCACTCACTCAATTATTTTAAGAAGTGATTTAGTAACAAAAATACATCTACAAACAAAATATATCTGAAGTAAATCTAGCTTAAATCTAATTATATTTATGCGTTTCTGATGCCCTCCTAAAAATGATTTGGTAAGAAAAACTTCTGTGAGGAAACCCAGTAGGTCCATTATAATTTCTGTTGCCTCTGCAGAGACTTTGAGCAGGCTGGGACCCATTTCCTCCTCTAAACTCTCCCACATAGTCCCTCTTTTCAAATGCAAATGGTGTGTAAGAGCACAACTATTTAATTCACCCATTTAATCCTCTTAATACTTTAAATATGCCCGAATTTGGTCACAATGAAGCAAGCTTTTCTCTTGTGGCACAGTATTACCTTTATCTACTGTATTTTAGTATCTATTTTTCATGCTCATTCACACTAATTAGGGCTTTACTGAGCAAGAAGGTAACAATTACTGTGTTCTCTAGCCAGCATAACATTGCTTCTTCTAATCAACATGTTGTAAAAAGACAAGACAAAGAAAATGACAAAAAAAAATCCTGAAACCCAAAAAACATCAAGTTATTTTAATCAAGTACCATGACAGGCAGTTATTATCAGAGACTCTGATACACAGCATACTGTCAAACCACATCCTTAGCAAATACATGAGCCAGAATTACAAGAGATGCTACTCTGCCCTTTTTAAAATACAAATCCATACTCAAATGCAAAACTTAGATTCTCTCAGAAGTGAAGAGTAAGAGAGGCAACTTGCATTGGGCTTCAGAAATATCTACTACTTTAATTATTTTTGTTGACTTTATGACATCTTCATTTTTACTGATTAAGAAACCTTCCCCTTCAGTATCTATTATTGGTTGCATAGTCTCCGCTAACAGAAGTCTTTTATATAAAAATTACCAAGGCAGAAAACTGTGAAAAATTTTCTTCTTCAAAACTTCATATTGATTTTCTGCGACTTCATCTATTCTGATATAAATTGAGTTAGTTACAGAATTCCACCAGGATTTTAATCCTTTGTATGTTCATTGATATTTATTTGATTGAAAGGATATTAAAAATATATACTTTCAAAGTGTTCTATATACAAGAAGTATGTTTTAGGAGATTGGCAAAATAACTCTGCAATGGAACTTTAAGACGTTGAGGAACACAAAGCCTCCAAAGTGCATTTTATTTCTGTTCTCTTTATTGCACCTCAAAAGACCAAAGTAACTTCCCAGTTGCCATTCACTGTTTCATGACTTACACAATTCACCTGCAGATTTCGGGAATTTGAGAGCAACGTAACTCTTCAGAACATCTTTTGACATTTACATTTAACACAGCCATAACATGTTCACAGCACTAGCTGAGTTATGTTCTGATGAAAAAAGAGGAAAGGGGAAGGAAAGAAGTTAAGAAAACATACAAGAATTTTGATTCCACTGATAAAATTCTTCGTGCAAACAAGTTACTGAACGTGTCTGACATCTGATGTCAATACTTTAAGATCTGAGCACCAATTTTCAAGTTATAAGCAGTAAATAAATGGATCTGTGTCAGACATCAGTTAAACATTCATCAGATTTCAGTTACAAATATCTAAGCAAAGAAAGGCTTAACCTGAATTAGAACCTTTTCAATATGGAACAAATCCTTGTACTTGTGAAGTAGTTTGCTTCCCAGTGCTAGAGTCTCAAAGATCCTTGATGAACATACTTGTGATTTTATGGTTTGCTATTTCTGTGTTGAGTGTTAAAGTCTGAATTTCTCTTGCTCAAATCTTCCAGAGTCCAAAATTTCCTTCAAGCCCCAGGGAAATTCTGATCTTATAATGTAATTACCACATAGCCCCAAATATATATCAGGCCTCAGTTTACAGGGTCAGGGTAAAACTCTGGAATAAAGGAAAATATTAAAACTATTTCTTTCCTTCTTGTTGAGATGATTCATTATTTATTGCAAGGAAAATTACTTTTGTTTACATGACACTCTGACCTGAATTTTCATCTCAGATATTTAAATGCCATTGATTCCTCCTAAGTACACATTTGACAAAACAGACATTGTAGAAAAATTAAATAATTTTGTTTAGGGTCGTAAAGTCATTTGTGGGAAATTCCCAACTTATCCCACATCTTCAGATCCTTTTCTTTTCCTAATTTAATTTCTTACCTTTTAACATTACTTTATAGAAGTTTCCTAGATAACTAGTGGGTGCACATATCTATTTATCTATATATCACCACATTATAAGTACACAAAATATATGAGATCCTAAAGGACAAGCCTAACAGCCCTCACAAAGCTGTGTTCTACCATCCTCCATGTAAAGATACCTGGAAGTTGCTTTTGAAATTGTGATTTTTTTGATTCCTAACGGACAATTTGATTGCACTTAAAAGAGCTCTGCTTTCACCTCCGATGGACTCCATCAGTGGGAAACAATAGTTACTGCTGTTATTTTCTCCTGCCTAAAGGAATTTTTCCCATCTCAGTGGCAGATAATCCTTGTTTTGATTTTGAGTATGTTTTCTAAGTGTATACTGGAACACAGCTGTGGATACACAAAGGCACATCTGCTCAAAACCCAGAGGGTGCTGTGGGATTAAACAGATCTTTACTTTTGATATGGCTACCAAAACTGTTGGAATCATATTCAAAAAGCCCAGGTTTAAAGGTGTTCTGCTACAGATGGCACTGACATAGTGGCTTATAGATCTCTGGAGTAACAGAAATACTTTTTTAACTATAAAAGTCAGATAGGTAAAATGGAGGAGGCAAACTGCTCTCCAAAACCTGCAACGAGCTCCCTCAGGACAATGAAGCACAAACAGCTCAATTCATTTCTCTACATAAGCAAAGTATGTTTTATATATGTATATTCCTCCTAACATGTAACATACTTATACACACATCTACCTGCCCAGTCCCATCTCTTTCCCAAAACCTTTCAAACAAAAACCCACTTACACAGCCTGTACAGGATTTTACCCCGGCAAAAGAACAAGGCAACTGTCAGCATGAAAATATCATACTCTTACAGCACTATCAAAAAATGATCAAAACATACAGTGACACATGGTAAAGAATCCTGCATAAAATGTTATACAGATGTGCCTAAAAGCTGATTTAATTTTAACTAATGCTGGGCAAGATGGAGAGTAGGCACTCCAAAGACTTTAAGAGGCAATAAAAAACCACAAAAAAGTTGATGGTTTTGAAGAAAATCTGAGGCACAAAACAGGAAAGCTGAACATAAGCATTTCTAGAAGGCTTATTTTTGTATTTTGTTTTGGATGTTCGTTTGTTTTTCACAATTTCATAACCATCAACATTTTATCAGCAACAATGCAATGCAACTAAAAAGCAGAAAGGAACTCAAAGTATTTAACTCAGTATTAACTGAAAAGTATTAACTCAGTTAATACTGAAAAGTATTAACTCAGATGTTGACTGTTATTTTATAGTGCTACCTTCAAGTGGCCTAGAAACTACTTGGAATAGAACATATCTGGTGATAAAGTTGATTTTATTTCTGCATCAGGAATAAGTTTATCTAACTCTATTTGTACAGAGAATAGAGATGTTGGGTAAAAAGAAATACCATGTAGAGATAAAAATAGAGAACACAAATTTCTATGAGAGAAGGTATTGAGGATCCTGACCATTGTTCAAAAATGGTTATTTCACCAATATGCTGTGACCAGTGGAAGTGGATAGCTTACCACCAGCAGTTAAGTGTGATCAACCACTGGCTGCCTGAAAAACAGCACTGAACAACCCTCAAAAGACCAATTCAACATATTCAGCCAAATGTATAAAACATAAAGATTCTGAAAAGAACATCACTGGGTAAAAAATTTACAGTCCTACACAGGGTAAGAAGACACAGAAAGTTGAATGAATAGAACTTTGGGTAATTTTTAGAAGACTGGGCCACCCAGCAGAGGATACTTATTCGTATCAAAGCACTTGGGAGCTATTCAGCTCTCCAACAGCAGTGTTCTGGGTGATGTAGCACAAGTCACCAGCTTCTTTCAGCTTTTTTCATATGCTGGGCATGTCAAATGAGCTTGTAAACTCGTTAACAAAAAGATTTGTTCTCAAAATTTGTCTACAAAGGATATTCCAGATAACTAAATTAAAATGAAGTCTGAAGTCTCTGAGCATAGGGCTAAGTAAAGTAAAGTCTCACATAAATTTCTCCAAGATAAGCTTGAGATTCAACTTCACACCTCCAGTCAATACACCTGAGTTTTCCCATGTCTTGCACTGGCCTCCGACACATGTTCAGCAGTAGATTTCCAAAGTAATATTTTAATAAGAGCTTGGATATAAAAAATTGCTGCTTCACTCCTTTATTATTGACTATTGCTTTTACTGCTTTAAGTAGTACAAAGGAATTTTCACCCCAAAAAAGTCTGTCTTAAGAATTAGAATCAGAATTTCCTAACTAAAAAAAAAATAAGTAAATACACTACACCAATATGCAGCAAACTAGCTGCAGGCCATCAAATTAAGCTAGCACACCTTTTGCATTTTAGTACATTTCTTGAAAAGCCTTATACTAATAACCTGTCTATATACTGACTTTCAGGGACAAATCACTAAATTTCCCCACGCTGCTTATCTCAGGCAGGATAATGTTTGATCTAACCCTAACAGATTTTCATTTCAGAATCAATTGTAAATCTCAGCATGGGATTATGTACAACTTCAACAAGACAGTCTCATGCAAGAATCTGCTGACATACGTGTGTTTAGATTTGTAGTATTTTCATTCTAGAGGTTGGAGCTCAAGGAGAAAGGTTAGTTGAAAAAAGATTTTAAAAGAAGTGACACTTCTTTCCTGCTAATCATATTGATATGACTATATATGAAATATGATTTAACTGCTCATGGCATTTCTATTTACCTTTAGAAATTTCAAGACAGACTGTGCTCTGTGTTTATAGGTGCTTTTCACTGCATTTACTGAGTTGCAGAAATTAATGCAAAGCAAGAAAGCAGCTCTGTAAACCTGCTGACAGCCATTTAATGGGAGAGGTGGCAAGTGGTGGACATGCCCTGGCAGTGTGCTTAATGGATACACAAACACCCACAGTCGTCAGCCTGAAGTGATACTGGCACAAAATTAACTGAGAGATGCAAAGCGCATTTAACAAAGAGACCCAAAGCAATCTGGACAATACAAGGCTGTATGAAAGCTGGAAGAAGGAAAACAAGATGCATTTCTTCAAGGAGATGGCAGTCTTTAATTTCACAAGTCATTTTATTCAGCCTTGTTGCTTCAGTGCAGAAATCATATCCTCTGCTTTGCAAAGCAAATGCTTTTGTACAAATCTTTAAAGTTCCCTGGACAGAGCATGTCCCAGAATTGCTTGAGTTAAAAGGAGATTTTCATGTTAATAACACTGCCAGCATATCATGTTTTCTTCAGACACTTCAGAACGTGGCTGTAATAGAAATCATAGTCTCTCTCTCACACTGTGACCATTTCAAAAAGCAAACCTCAGCCACTGTCAGACTTTTTGCAATTACTGACAGAAAAGCAAACCAGTATATTGAATTATACCAGCTACTAGCATTGGGAAATAAAGAGAGAAACCTACAAATAATGATTAAAAAAAATTCCCAAAACACAAATTAAAAAAAACCCAAACACCACAAAATCTTTCTACATGGTTAAATAAGAAAAAAAACCCCAATTTTTAAACTATCCATACTGCAGTAGTAACCAGCTGCCCAAACAAGTCAGGGCTTCTGTTCTACCATGCATGATGAGCTGTAAACAAAAGAGTATATGCTAAGTCACGACTGCAGAGAAGTGTATCTGCAATATTACAGAGGACTTCAAATAACATAATGAAATCACAAATTCAGTCTTCTGTAACATTTCTGTGGGATTCTGTCTTTGCAGCGACTAAAATATCAAACTAAACTATTTTATGATCTAGTATTAAGGGCAATCATCCTCTTCATTAGTACTTTTAAGCAACTTTCCATGGCACTTCTTATTTCAGAGCAGTGAAATTTCAAGTGCATGAAGAGGAAAATACCAGGCTGTTTTCTGGGATCTGACATTTCCCAACACAAACCTGAAGTGACCTATAAATCCACTACTCTTCCTCCAGGCCTTCTCTTCGAGACATCTGTACACCAAAAGCTAGAACGAAGTCTACAAGTCCTTAAATATCATAATAGGATAATTAGGCAGCATTTCCTTAGGTTTTACAATTATGCAGCTAATGGTAAGCCTTGTCATCCTTCCTTCTTATGTAAATTTTTTTTTAAAGACACAGTATATAATACTGCAATAACAAAAAAAAAAGTTTTCTCCTTAGCTAAAATAAAACTTCATTCACTTTAAAAAAGTAATTTTTCTAATACAGTTCATCCAATCTCTAGTTGAGGATGATTTTATTCCTCAAATAGGGAAAAAAAAAAAAATCCTAAACCTATCCCACCCTATTATCTGCATAAGCCAGAAGTCTGAAGTTCTGTCCAATGCAAAAATAACCAAAGTACTTTCCACCCAAATTGTATCCAAAACAAGATGACTGCATCATTAAAAAATTTCATCTTGAAGAGATAAACATGCCAAAGTTCAGAAAGCATTTCTTCCAACAGCTGCACCAGTTTAAGCAGCTTTCCCTGCGTGTTCCTCAGGCGACTGTCCTACACCAGTGTGATGAACCAAATCAGAAAGCTGAACATGGAAAAAACACACCACCTCCTCTCATCCTAAAGAGGGACACATTTTTGTTGTCAATGGTCAACATCACTTACTCCCCAGCCCAGGTTACACAAAAGAACTGGGGGAGGGTAAGGAGGGAACAAACGACAGGGAGTCCTTGAAACTGTATCAATTGCAGAAAAAATGTACTTAAAACTCTGACTCCAGTTTCATATATCTGTAGAGTAAGCAGTGATAAATTTTAAGAGCAGTTGTGTTCTCAGTATCGGAGAACTGGCTGAAAAATCAACTTTGCTTCAGCAGCTTTGTGGGAAACTTGTTAAATTACACCCTCTACCTACAGAGGCATATACATTTTAGTATTAATGAATGGTTCCACACTTGGAGATAGTATGTCAAGGCCCTAGACCATTCCCCCTCCTCTCCATGCAGCTCCATCAACTTCCTAACAGCAAAACTTTACAATACCTTTTTTCTTTTGATATGACAATCTCAAAAAAGATTTTCAATATATTTTCCTTTAGAAGTAACTCTCTAAACCATAAGCAAGTACTACTGCCTGTCTGACACAGTCAAGTATTACAAACATACTAAATGCAACCACACATTTTCCATGACTTTCCCTTCTTCCATATTTTTAAACTAAAGAACAGAATTCTTTTCTTTGTAGCCAGACACATATTTACTAGACGTATCATGGGAGTCAACATTTTCGACAGATTTAGAAGAGGGAACAGAGATAATGCTTTTATCTGAAAGAATAAATAAATTATAAATTAAATCCTCTTGCCAGAGGCAAATCAGTTGCCAACAAGGGTCAAAAATGAGTCTCCCTTTGCTATCAGTTACTAGACAGTTGCACATTTTGTGTTCTAGGTAATTTTTTTGCTACTTTTCTTACTAAAAGTCTCAATACCTCCCACTCCAGACAAGATTTTAAATGCAATGCAACTCAAGTGTCATTTCCATGATACTCCGAACTTCTCTTGGCAATAATGGAGAGAATACATAAATTTATTTTTATCTTTCAGCTTTCACTACTTTATTACTCTGGTTGGAAGGCACCCCTAGGCATTGCCCTGTCAAAAATAGGTAAGAACATGCCATTAGTACTGTTACTAATTTATTCATTATTCTAAGATGCAGAAGACAAAAATCAAGACTCTCTATTTATTCCTANTAAGAACATGCCATTAGTACTGTTACTAATTTATTCATTATTCTAAGATGCAGAAGACAAAATCAAGACATCTCTATTTATTCCTAAACTGACTGTCAGATAGTTTAATAATATATCCTTAGTTTGAAATTAGTTTATTAATTTCCAGTACCCATCTATGCTAACCAATGTATAACTGGTCCCTCCCTTGTGGTCTCAAAGTTATTTGTGAGGTGGTGAAATACACTGAAATACAGGACTCATCCAGGTGTTTGCATTCTGATGGGATACCTTGCCCCTAATTCAGTCTGCTGTGTGGCCAAAACCACCACACCCACAGAGGGAAACAGCAAATGAGGCTTTCTAATTCAGTTTACCTAAACCAGTCCATACTGATAGTGAAACTCTATAGTGAGTTACACTGGAGTTAACTTGACTTAAATCATCTAAACATAGAAAGCTTGATCACCTACAGCTTCAGATGAATCTTCCAAACACGGAGCCAGGAACCAGGCACTGAGACGGTGCAACACTGGTCCAAATATAGACAAACTTAACAAAATAAAAATAAGGCTGAGAAACCTACAGAGCAAACTGGACAACTCAGTAACTAAAGCACTTTGGGGCATGGTTACTGTTTGACAGGCAAGAATGGGGAAAGCAATACATAAAGTCTAATAAAGCAATCTGTATCACCATGTGTCTAATTCTATATGACCTATAAGATGATGTCCAAAACAAAATCTGAAAAAAGTCAGTTAAGAGTACGGAAGATACCAGATAAAAGCAGCTATTAAATCAGTAGACAATACAAGTCTTCTAAAAGGGATTTACAGAAAAAGTAGTAACCTGAAACATGACATGATGTCTCTAGAGGATGGTTTTATCTTCGATATAAAAAACTGAACACATCATAGTGTCACTTCACTGTCTGCTGACAAACCTGTATTCTGTCATCTGTTCAACCCCAAGAACAACAGCAGGAGAAATTTCAGCAGTGAGCTCCACAGCTTCTAAGAAGTTATGTGATTTTCTGTTCTTGCTTTCAGGTTAGGCAATTCTTACAAGGATGTGGAATTTTGTTTTTTTTTTTTTTTCTGATTGCTCCTGCATTGTCAGGAGACAGTAGAAAAAGCTTTAAGAAGAAATATACATTTTAGAATTTATCTTGAAACCCTCTATGCACCAAGTGAAGAGAGGCAGTAAAGTGTTTTCAAAAACAGGAACATTGATATAGTGGAACTAAGCAGATCAAGCTCTCAGACTGTATTTTTAAAGCACTGAATACATGGCTGGCTGGGCACACTAATAAACAACTTCAAACACCAGCTGAAGGAGCTCTATAATGGAAAGACAGCCTAACTAAATAAAAGCCAAGCAGGAAAAGCAGCTTATTTTTCCATTTCTCCTACTTGCTTGTCCACAAAACCCATAATAGAAGTCTTCACTATTAGCCCTTTATTTATTTTACATATTGAAAACTAATATACACAAACTTACGTAAGTGGAACTTCAGAACTATTTTGTGTACAAGAATCATGGCTTGGGTTTTATTTCGCAGAAGTACCCTGTTGTTCTGAATGATTTAGGAAGTGTTACTCATTATTGTGAAAATGAAGTCAATTATTCAACTATTCTGAATCTGGATACAACATTATTTTAGGTTTAGGAGCACTGTAGGTTTCACTTGCTTTTTACTCTCCTTATATCCAGAACAGTGAGAGTGACTTCCCTATTATTTTTTTCCATGTCTACAGGAGTTACAAACCACATATATATCCCCATTTAATTGTCATCCTTGAATACTCAAGCATGTTCTGACTGGGTATGGTGTGGTACTTCAATTTCTACAACTATTTTACTTATCTGAGGTCAACACACATTTTTATGTTAGCTGATGGAAGTCAGTATGTAAAGATCCAAAATGTGTGTCCCAGCTATCAATGCAAAGTCTAACAGATACAGTCAACAAAAAGTATTTTTAAACCATTAAGAGATAGAAATTAAGAGATGCAACACTCTGAAGTTTACAGCAGAACCCAAGATAAACATCTCAGTTCCTTAACAGTAAAGTCATTCCTGCTCTCAAAAATCTCCTGTACTGTCCAAGCCACAGTAGACACATGGAAAGCAAGAGAATTAGCACCCACTGGTGAAAACAAAATAATCTCTTGAACATATGCATATTCATTACTGTATTAGCACTAAGTCCAGTGCTGGCTGCCACTCAAATTAGGAATTCTGTCCCCTGGGAAAAAACTTTGGGACAGAAGTTCTCTTTAACAGTGACAGAAATTTTAGAAGTTGTTATTCTTCATGGTTGGTGAAATGGATTGGAAAACAGCATTATGCCAAATTAAAAATTCAAGTAAGCAAAGTAGTACAAACTTTTGTCAATCATCCAAATATTTATCACATTAATAATAGGAAGCCTGGGGACAGATGAGGAAGCTGACATTTCCTACATGGAATAAAGAACTTACAGGACCACGACACAGGTCTCAAAGCACAAATCCTGTTTTTGCAGGCTTCTACGAAATCAACAGAAGCGAAAGAGAGATTTCAAAATGTTAAATTGTTTCACCTGTTATCACCAACTACATTTGGTGAGCTGGGAGACAAGTCCTGATCTCAGCAGATATAAGGCTGTGTTTTGGAAGAGATACCATGCCACAAAGAGAAACTGTGCAATATCATCCATTGGTAACAAATACTAGTGTGTGCAAGAGTGATTATATAGGACATTGCTTCTGTCATTTGCACACTGGACATAAGCAAATACCTTCCCCATTGCATGACAAAAAATACATTAAATAAACACAACTGTTTTACCAGCGATGTTTGTTCATTGTGTTGGAAGGCACACGGTGCAGCTGCTTTCCCACTCATTTTTATTATTATGACAGTAATGTACAGTAAAGGAACCTTTCAATAACAAGTGAGAAACAATCAATAGCAATTTACTTTAATGGGTTAACAAGCAGGATGAGTGATGCTTCGTTCTTAGAGAGACACCTAAAAAGCAGACCTTGAAACATTTAAATTCTTCTATTAGGGAAAAAAAAATGTAGACGCACCTGAAAATTTGTTCCTATCATTTCCTACAAAAAGAGAATTCAAAATAAAGGACTGGCAGACATTATTTGAGGTTCTTGATAAGTGGTTTTAATCCTTAAATATTTTAAGCCAACTAAATCCAAGGTATTTTTGCACTAAAATTCTGTTCAGTGAGAAGATAAAATAGGTAACCGAACAATTACATCATCAGGGTCTAGCTTAAGAAATGTAGTATGGTCTTCCCCAGCTGCAGAAGTTGCACTTTGAACCCACAGAAACACTTCCTATTCCTCCTTCAGGAAGGAGATACTTTTATTATATAAAATAATAACTACTACAATCATCAGTTCATCTGGGAAAGGGACAAAGGCCACGTCAGCTCTCCTTCAGAATCAGACAAGGGTAGCACTTCACACCACCCGTGATCAGTGGTTAGTAAGGGCCACAGCTACCCTGCACCACCTGGAGAACATCCCCATATGTGTGGGAATTTACTCCAGTGACCAGAATTTAGTATTTCTAACGCTACACTACATATCAAGTCACTTGTGGACCATGTGGATACATTGTTGTGGGGGTCAGGGAAGAGATTACAGCAATAAAAATATGTTTAGGTAAACACACGTAGTAATTAACATCCTTAAATTAGAGATAATGTTATTTTTTTCACCCAAACCCAGTAACATGCTTTTCCATGTAGCAACCTCAGTGTTTCTGAGCCAAATACAGAAAACATTTCATTAATTTAGGATTAGTTTACTATCTCATACACCCAATTATCTGACCAAAATCACTAGTTTAAAACAGGTCCCTAGAATTAGTTAATATTTTACCAAGAATATGGGCTTTGTTTTTACTGCTGTTTTACCCAGCCTTAATTACTTGATACAGAAAACCAAAAAATAAATACTTAGTTCCTAATAAAACATTTTCTCAATTACCAAGTACTTAAAACTATACAATTTGAAAAAAACCTACTTAAAATTAAACTCAAATTTATGCAAGGCTAGATTTTATACATATCAGTCCCTTATATAGTTCACTTGCATGCATTTGCATGATTAATAGCTCAGGTTCAATGTGGGATAAGATAAACTATGGTCACAGCATCTCTCTCTCTCTGTGTATATACATTATATATATACACACACACCTACATGGTGTATATATACACCCTACCTATATGGACAGGTTTCCATTTAATTCTAGGTACAGGGAAGAAGTGAACACAGAGACTTTGTAGCTAAAACATTGATTTTTCCCTCCAATATATGTCAGCTTGAGAGCACTTTTCAACTAACACATTGATCCCTGAAGCAACTTTGATTTTAGAAAGTGTTTTTGTATAACAGTTAGCAATCAGCTTCTCAAGAGGGCTCTCCTTTATGGTGCATGACTTCATTCTGGATATTTTTCAAATTAGCTGACACAAAGATGCTACAGCTTCTCATAATGAAGAAGTGCTATTTATTCCATTAGCATATGGTGCAGCCTTTCTGCTGTCCATCGAAGAATATAAGAGTTGCCAAGGGACAGGAACACTTCATAATTATTTAGAGCCTCTCAAATTAACACCTTCATCCCCATTTCTTGTGCATGGACAAAATTTTTCTGAATACTATTTGCTGTTAATTTCTTCCTGAGAATCTCTAGTTAGCCCTGTGACCTCAAACAACTCCAGAAAATGCATGTAAAGGCAAATTACCTGGATCTTTAAGAACTATGCAGCTTATTATTCAACTACCAAGACAGGCAACCCAGGACAAACTGCAATCTTCTAACAAATGCAAATCAGCCAAGGAATGAGACAAAAGCAACTCAGTAGGCACCTCAGGCACCATATGCAATGAAGTCCTGTTTCAACTCAGCTATGAAGTAATACACTAACCTTTCACGGCACCACAATGAAGACAAGTGAATGTATTTTGGGACATAGTTCGATTAAATCTCTGGGTTTACATTTAATTTAGAGAGGGCATTCTCTTAATTGCGAGAGCCTTTTCATGCTTGGCATGAAAAAGAAACAATTAGAACAATCTGAAACAAAATGAGTGTGAAATTTCTCCATCATCCCACATGACACTGCAGCAAATGCAAAGACGTGTAACAGCTGGTCAATGTAACTTACATTCTCAGTTATTAAACACTACCTGAAGGTTCATTAAACTCTTTTCTACTGGAAAGTATAAAGTACTTTGTATCCACAATTCTAAGGATTAACATGACCTTTCTCTAGGGCAGGATACATTCCTGCTCAAAGTCACTCAAATACAAACCTAAAATGATTTTTAACTATTCTTCTAGTTTTACCTTTTAGAGTTGCATCTTTTGTAGGTGACCTGGAGAATGGCAGTCATCTACCTTATTGTTCTTTTATGAGAAACACCATGGACATAAGGGATGCAACGGAAAAAACCCCAAAAAACCCCAAACAAACACATTGACAGATTAGGGTTCTATAGTGCAGTTTGAGAATCCTGGTCAGCCCCTCTTTCACATGGCTGGTATCTGCGCCTGTTGTATGCAAATTATATAACAACTTTTGCCTATTTTTATAAAATTGCTTCAATAGCTCCTAGAAACGACAATACCTAACACTGAGACACTGCTTTTAATTCTCTGCCTGGAAAAACTGAGATAGTGAGAACTTGGCCAAATACAGATTTTACCCGAAGTAGCTGCTTTCCATATGACAACTACAAATTCTTTACTTTGTGTAGCACAATAATTATATGTAAATTAAGATGATTTCTGAAATCCATCATTACAGCTAACCTAATTATTTAATGTATTACAATCCTTGTAAACAGCATACAGGATGAATAGCTGTTTGCTATCATTAAAACCTCAAGTAAATCTACTCCTGCTTCAAATTTTGGGAGGTATGAAGCAAAATTTATCCTGTTATCCTGTCACGTGACCTCTAACACCTGGACTGTAAAGAAACAACAAACTTTTCATCATTTTCAGGAAGTACATGTGTACTTGATTGAGCTCTGAGACACAAAAGTTAAGTGAAATGGAATACTGCAATGCAGCATAGAATGGAAATTCAAAGATGTATTTGTCTGGTCAGACAATCATGCATTTAGACACACGACCACGTCAAAGCAAACAACTTCGAAACAATATTCTTTCCATGTAATGACTTCAACACACAACAGCCCAAGGAAGCAATTAATATTCCTTGAAGCAATCTGAACCATTAAAAATCTAATTATATTTTCTTTCCTCCTTCACAAATGTTTACTTTGGAATGGCAAGAGTATGAACTTAAGACTACTTGCTCATCCTGCTCCTTCCCTGACAACCACATTCCTTCAAATATGGGCAATGGGCACAGACTGAAACATGTGAGCCTCTATCTGAACATGAGCAAACACAGGACCCAAGGGAACGGCCTGAGTTTGTGTCAGGGGAGGCTTAGGGTGGATATTAGGAAAAGGTTCTTCACCCAGAGCATGGCTGGGCACTGGTACAGGCTCCCCAGGGAAGTGGCCACAGCAGCAGCCTGAGAGAGTTCCAGGAAGCATTTGGACAATGCTCTTGGGCACAGGTGATTGTAGGGGATGGTCTCGTGCAGGGCTAGAAGGATGATCCTTGAACTCAGTTCCTGCAGGTTTCTTCCAAATCCATATATTCTGTGATCCTGTGGACGTTTTTCACCACGACAGTGACTGAGCACTGCCACAGGTTGCCCAGGCAGGTAGCAGTCCTCATCCTTGGGTTTAAAACCATCTGAACATGGTCCTGAGGAAATGAGCTGAAGGTGGCCCTGCCTAAGCAGGGGGCTTGGATCAGATGACCTCCAAAGGTCGCTTCTGACCTCACGCAGTCTGATTCTGTGAAATCAGCAGCAGTCTGACCAATGACAAGAATCCCTCTCAACATAAAGCAGCTCTCATTAATTGCAGATAGAGCTACCTGCAGTACTAAGACTGTATTCCTGATGCTACTGTTCGAGAACAGGAACAAACAAAAGATTTGGACAGCATATGGAACAGTAAATCAATGTGAAAATCACAGGAGACAACAACCTATAAATACCCACAACCTACAGGTAAATCTCTAAGATCTCTAAGAAATGGCTGCTGTAAGGGAAGCAGCAGTCCAGCTGATGGTGATGATCTGGCCTGAACTACATTTAACTTTGTCATACTCAGGATGCTCTACAGTAATGCTGATAGTCCAAACCCTGAGGGAACTACAGCTAGTGCTGAATATAGCAGTCATCATGCTGCCAGTCGCACATGGAACCTGTCCAAACCTTAATCCTGGCTTCTCAGAGAGGAATTTCAGGTGAGATGTCAGATCTTATCTTTGTGATATGTGTTATCTGCCAACATGGTACTAGAAGGCATCTGAAGAGATGCAGAACACTACACCAACTGCCTAAAGCAAGGGTGAAGCTCACCTGCATAGCACAGATTTCCCCACAGTCAATTCAAGCCTCTGTGATGGATTCCTAAACCCACTGCAAATATTATCAATACCTTCTCTAAAGGCAAGATATACTCAGGTGATGTAGCTTTCATTAACAAATATAGAACAGAGAATAAAGGAACATATTAATTAACAACCCTACAGGACTTACCTTGGGGAAAGAAAGAACAAACCACCCCTAATAGATGCTAATCAATCGCTTGCTTAATTTCAGGCATTACAATAAAGGAGAACTGTATATGAAACAATAACCCATTCTAAGAAGGTAAATTCATTAGACAATGTTACAATTGAGTCAATACACTCAGCATTCAAGGACACTGTGAAAACACTCTATTTAGGGCAGACAAGCAGCTAGGCTAGAACACAATCCCACTAGAAGATCACATAATGCCACAGAGAATTGAGAGAATGCCTGTGCTCTTGCTGAGTAAAACATTACCATGAAGGGCTGCCAACAGCTTGGAAGCCTTCTTCTGTAGATATCTAAATACTAATAGACACACTTTAAACACACTAGGAATAGGTTTTTCAATCCTTACAACATTCCACAATAAAGATGACTTTAGTACTAACAGAGAACATCTCTGGATTTTTCTTAAAGAAACCATGTAATGTTTAATTTCTCTCATGTGTTCCCCTTTTGTTTACAAACATTCTCCTTTTAAAAGTAATTCTATGGGGATTTTTGTTTCACATCCATTACATTGAAAACTAACTCTCTCTTTGGGTTTTTTTCGTAATAATGACAAGCACTAAAAGTATATGGAATATAAGTGCAAGATTGAAGCCTTTCTCCAACGCCAATATTTGTGCATGTTTATATTTTGGGACAAAATCTATTCTAGGCCATATTCCAAATTCAAAACTAGGGTATGGCAACTTATAAACAAAAGGAAGTGTATTTATAAAACATTTGTTTTCTTCTCACACAGAAAATATTGTATAATCAGTATTAACCACGCATTAATTTTGTTTAGTTCAGTAAATGTAACGTGTAACTCCATTATTATTCTGCAGAGCTATCATCCTGCTTTGAGATTTATTGCATCTGTGATGACAGTGAAAGATATCTATCCTCTTTTCCATCACTATTCTCATCTTTCAGTTAATGAAAATTTTACTTTTGAAACAGAATTTTATAACCATACAGTTCTGGTAATTCTTAACTTCTTATAGCAATTCCTATCTGCTGAAATTTTTGAATTGTGCAATAAAAGAGCAAAGAAAAGTACCACATATGAAATGAAGAAAAAAAATTTGGAGATAATTTAAATGAGAAATTCACAGCAGAATGCAAAAAACCACATGGAAACCATGTATATGAAAATATTTAAAGACTATGAAATGAGTTTAAAAGCTATCAAAGTAGTGCAAGATGCATTGCAATCTGCTGCTCAAAACCAAATAGTAAAATATATAGTTTTACTTATATTACGATTATCAATGGAAAAACTGCTCTAAACTATGCCTTTTTATGTCTTCAGAGAGAAGAGAAGTCCAACTTAATACTGTATGTTGATGTTCTTATGCAAATGGAAATTGTTTTTTTCTTCCCTTTACTATTTAACTGAACACTTTTGTCGGTACATTTTCTATATTCCATATCTGAATTGCACCTTTCAGAAGGGAAAACCTGTTGGCAGCTAAGATGTAGATTCACACACAACAGAATGAATGCATGTTAGAGACAGCACCAAACAGAGTTTACTGAGGAAATTTCTAGTTTGATTTGCCTAAAACTATGGAAATAGAGATTTATTTCTAAGAACCTGAACTAAAACTCGGAATAAAGCATCTGATAAAAATTAAGTTTTCTACACCAACGCATCAGAGGCATAGGAAAAGGTCTGTGCCAGCTTAACAAATTAAATTTCTACAAAGAAGCCTCCAAAATTGAGAAAAATCTGGTTAATGGAATCTCTCTGCAAGAGTCAATAGCTTCCACTATGGCCCTGACACAGGACAGTGCATCAACAGAACCAGTATTATTATAGTAATGTCTCCAGCATTATGGTGCTCCCACCTTCCTTTTGCTGTTTTCACCTCTCAATCTTCCATTTATTCACTGTCAAACACCAAGGAGTTTGATCAATTCTTATCTCACTATTAGCAATGGAGAATTTTCTATTTAGAACTGTTGAGGTAGTAGAGGGCACACTTCAGGCCATGCTGAACACTTTTCCCCTCCCTTTTTAACCAGATGCATGATGTCCTTACGTGTTTAATGAGCCTTTTACCAGGGAAAGAGAATAAATTACACACAGAATATGCATAAAGTAGACAATGTCCTCTCGCAAAGGTCCATCCAGAACTCAGTAACAGGTGAACACATTTTGTTATTCTGTCAAGTGTTTCACATATGTTGTTAGAAATAAGTTGGAAAGTAGATGAAAAGGTATTTTACTGATTAAACATTCTCATTACCTACAGTGACAGGTAACAAGAATAAAATGCTCCAGTAGTTACTCCAAGAGAGTGTCTTCAATCAAGAAATAAAACTTGAAATGAGGAATACATCCTCTTTCTACTGAGATTGGGATAGTTGTCACTTATTTCTATGGAAACAGCCAAAACAGGAGGCTCTCTCATCCTTGGGAACTTATATAAGGGAAACTAATATAAATAAATGGCTCTGCACACATGCACACAGTCTTCCTCTCTCTCCTAAGACAGCCACAATCATATAATATAATTTGGAAACCAGAAAAAAAAAATCCATCAAATTATGACAAATGAAAAGTCTTTGGAAAGAAGTTGCTCTCGGAGTTAAAAACCAATATATTTTGCCCTAAGAAAAAAACCAAGCAACAGTTTCAATGGTTTGCCATCATCAGTATTTCCAGAAGCTATTACATCCTACATGGTTTTACAGGACAAGCATGCCTTCCACAGCCTCAGGCAGAAAGCCCTTCCGCACTGCCACCACCATCTTGCTTTGATGAATGCAAGAAAATCGGAACACTTACTAGAAGAAATTCCGTCCACAAAGAAAATACAGGAATAGTTTTTTTTAAAGCAGCTTACTCTCAACAAATCAAAAATATGCTATATATGGGGCCATCTGATCAAGAAAAAGAAAAAACCCTGATCTGTACGTGCTTACATATTTCATGAGCATTAGCTGAATACTTTTGCTCACAACATTCCAGGTTTTACCTTGTGAGTAAAAGGCATCCATACAGAAGCTTCAATGAGATCTGTGTGCCCTGCTTTAACCTGCACTCACTTTTTTTTCGTAAGTTCTTCCTCTCTATGACATCAGAAGTGAAGAGAGGAAATTCTACATGCAGGCAGTAAGGCAGTACTTCAAACCAGACATACATTTGTCATCAAAACGTGTTTCACTCTCCTGCACCATTAAAGAAACGTCCCTTAAAAGCCCACATGAGCTCCACATTGAGAAGAGGAACCAGAACCCATCGTTTCAAAAAGGAATCTTCGCCTTTTTCCATACAATCTATTCAGCTCTGTATTTCCCTCTCCCATGCTACTTGCTCAGGATCACAATCTCAGACAAAATCAATGCTCATTGAACTATGCCAATAAGAGAACAGTGTGTAAGCAGGGTGACTCAGACTGAGCTGGATGAAGCACCTGTCCCCTCTCCCCCTTTCAATGTTACAGAACTTTACTCTGTGCCTCACTTTTATTCATACAGTACACAGCTCTATCTTGGACTGAAGCACACAGAAATTACAATGCCTACTGCCTAAATAGTAGAAAATCCACTCAATGAAATTCCATAAACACTATTGCCATGGCAAAACAAAACTGAAATTAGCAACCAGCTTTTTCAGTTTTAATGAAGATGACCTACAAGATTCATTATTGTGGCTAGAGCGCTAGGAAGCAAAGAATTTTTTTAGGGTTCTTATTAACTTTTCATCACCACTGGTATCACATGGTACCACCAACTCATGCAGACTCAATTGTTTTTAAATTTAGTAATTCCTGAATAGCTTTGCTGTGTTTCAAGAGAGTTGTGTGATTTTCCAAGCCAGATGCCAACCCACATAAGTGAATGCAGCACCATTGTTAAATGCTTTCGAGAAATTTCACAGGAATAGTGTGAAATATTGGCCTGTTGAAAATAAACAGCAACTCAAATTTCCGTCAATATGTTTAAATTGAATCCTAAGATTCAATACAAATTCTCAAACTCTTATTTTTATTTTACACAATTCTCTCATCTCTTTGGCCCTGTGAACAGATCTCTGTATATTCACTTCACTGGCTACTGGCAGAAGACAAGCTGCAGCTGCAATTCCTCCAGAATGTCCAGGGGAGACAGATACAAGCTACTGAACTAAAATTAAAATTAAATATTAACAACTTTCAAAAGGGAGTGCAGTTTCTCTACAGATTCTCATCCAGTTAGCTCCTATACCTTTCACATTTTGTCTATCAGTATCTAGTAAATTAACCTTACCCTAAATTTTTAATCATGGAGCAGTCCCATATCAAATACATACACTATTACCAGGTTGGAGTTAACATTAATTTTCAGTTTCTCTGGAAAAGTAATAAGCATATATACAGAAAAAAAATACTTTACTCATAGCCCAGTACATTTCAAGCATGAACATATCTGAAAGCTTCAGTCAGAAATGAAAATAGTTTTGAAATCTCATTTTAAGAGTTAAAGGCCCAATCAATTTAAACAGCAGAGAGCACAGGTGCAGAAAAATCCTTCAAAAATGCAGTTCACATTTACCATTTATATCTACATTAAAAAAAAGACAGGAAATTACTTACGACATTAACAAAGAATAAAAATTGTTAAGGCTTCACTTATTTTCTCTCAGTGGAAAACAGTAGGAGCATGCTGCTCAACATGTTAATGCACCCCTACCTCTCAGAGAACCTTCATAATATTGGTTTTACAATTCTTGAACAATGTGGGTTCAATTTCAAGAATTTAAAAAGGTTACCAGAGAACACCTGATTTGAAAGGAACACTTTCCATTGATCATACAAGACAGGCAATGTATTGTATCCTAGGGATTAAAACTGCTTCTCAGAAAGCTATCAGAGATACAGGTGCTTTCCTCTAACCACTTTGTACTGCACTCTGTAAGGTATTTCCACACTGGCACATGTGCCATCTTCTGAATTAAATCAGAAAACAAAAAAGGTGGAGGGACAAGGGCATTACAAAGAATTGTCTAGTATAAGGGAACTGTTTCCAGCAGACACCTGCAGACATGGCAGCATAAACTACTGCCATCTGGAACACAGAGATCCCAAGCTCAGGCTCTCATTAGATGAAGGCTTTTCTGTTCAAACAGATTCCTCATTTTCTTTTGTGCATTCCTCTAGATCAAGCTGAATGATAATAACTTTCATACAAACCTTTTTTTTAAAAAAAAAGGAAAGTCAATGATCGATTCTGAGTTGGGCTCAATCATGAGCCATAGTCTGTGAGGCCAAGTTAGAAAAAGCTAAGTTAAACAGACAGCAGTATAAGAATTCTTGAAAGAAGACAAGTCCAAGGTAAGGTACATGCCTCAGATTCTTCATGCCTACTGGGCATCAAGCTACCCCTGGCATTCTGTGAAGGTCTCACTTCCCAGAAGAAAGGAGAATGATTAAAAGGAAAAACATTAGAATTTAAAATCAGTGTTACCTACAACTTATTTAAACCTAGAAAACTCACACTTATGTTTTGTGCTTTCTTGGTAAGCTAATATATTGACAAACCTTATGTTATAATTTTAAAACCTCTGTAAAATCCTCTAAGAGCAAATCTAGCTCAAGAGCAAAAACAGTGTTTAACAACATGATTTTTTTTATTATTATTTTTGTATTTGCAGTGCAATTGTCAGGTTTTAAGCATATGTATTTCAACTCCCTTTTGGTATCTTATTTGGCAGACATCGGTGAAATGAGAGTTTTTCCTTTGTTCTTCAAAAAGATGAAGCAATTCCTTGAATCTATTTGCCTTTAATCCTCAAAAAAATTCTGTAGCCCACATCATATGCCAAAAAAGAGTGCAGATGGACTAGGTGGTTTCACTACACCAGGTTATGGCTTCTGTAGAAGCTTTCTTCGTAAGTGTCATTACAGCAAGAGTCAGTTCCACCATCTGAGCACACAACTTGGACATTTGGTAGAAAAGTTTCCAACTACTGCTTTTGTGATCTAAATTTGAGCAGTATCAGCCAGATAAAGAAACTAACTCTAATCCTAACTTTCCCATCTCAACCCACCACTCCATCCAGTGCATGACTCCACTTTTAATTCCTGGTTAAAACCTGCAGTTTCCACCAGTTAAAAAAGTCTCAGGAACAACACTATTAAAATCAATGTAAAGCAAATTTCATTTTATAATTCAGTCAGCTGAATATAATTTGAAGACCTTAACCAAATGCATTAAAAGAATACACCTTATATGATTCTGCTGCCACTCCACAAGAGAGCAAGCAGATGACAGGACACTAGAAAAACTCCTGGAAAACCACAACTGTCCCATAGAACAAACAGAAGATTCTTTTCTTTTTCCTCAGCTGCCACGTGCCGGTCATTCCACTAGGACAAAAAAAAACCCACAACAAATACAAAACAGTAAGAGTAAATCCCCACTTGCCGAAGGAATGCAGCACATTCTGAAAATGCCCAACTTAAAAACTATCAAAAAACAGAGTGCTTCTGCCCAGGGCTGTTAATTGGTGAATTATTTTCCATTCACCTTTTCTGTTGCTGTAAAACTGTTGAGTGCTTTTCTTGTACACACCATCCCCCTTGGCAGAAGTCTGTGCTCCACCCCTTGTCAAATACCAACTCACCTACATTTATACCTAAGCTTTGTCTCAGGGCTGTAAGCCTTCAAGTAGGATGACTGAATTATCTTATAAGCAAAACAAAAAATTTCTTTCCACATCATGAACCTCTTATTGGTTATGCTGAGCACTCCAGTTCCATCTATACGGAGCTATCTCTTTGCTAAAGTTAAAAGCAAATGCTTCATCTGGAGTATTCTGAAAATTTTACAAAGTATTTTATAGAAACAGGATTATAAAGCCTGTTTATCTTCCATAGACAAACAAAAATCCCTTATCAACAACTTCTAGTTAAGGCTGACCTGAGCTGGATCAGAGCAAGAATCTATAGTGAAAGCATTTGCAAAATGCCAGCTCCAAACCTGCACTCAGTTTTGTAAAAAGGCTCTGTTGAAAGCAAACAAAACCAAACCAAACCACCAGGATTGACATTTAATATCAAACAGCTTTCCCACCTCTCCATACATTGCACAAAATTCGCATCACCAGTGCCCCAAGGCAGTTACTGAAAAGGCATTATAATGCTCACTGAAGGCAGATCTCTGAAGCGTTGTTTTCCCTTGTAGTACTGACACAGACAGACAAGAGTATCTCCTCTTACTCAGGAGTTTGCCCTTTTCTTGCTGTGATTTCTGCTCATCCTTATCTTCTGCATTCTCCCGATGCTTTGAATGCTCCACAAGCACTTTTTCATACATGAAAGCAAAACTAAATCATATATTGATTTACATTATAATTTTTCTAGTTGAATTCAACTTCAAGTATTTAAACAATTAATTTTAATGCACCAGCAGTAAGATATTTTTCCATTACGTTCCAATCTGAAGACAAGAACAAATCCAGTAACAGAACGCCAACATTAATTTAAGAGGAGAAGAAAAATGACTTAATAACACTACAGAAAGACACCATTCTTCAATAGATCATGGAAGCATAAAATTTTCAACAAATTCATTCTTGTACCACTGTATATTCCTGCTAGCAGGCCGGGGTACAGCTGAAAAATCGTTAATACCTTGCTGCACAAACTTACATAGTGGAAAGAGAAGCTAACTTTTATAGTCTCTCTTTCCCTGATCAGCAGTAAAACTGGGGAAAGAGGCGTGAAGCCTCCTACTTGCTTTCCCCTGAGCAAAGAGCAGAAAATGAAATGTAACTCCATATTAAGCCTCTATTTAATAAGTGATACTAAATACTACTATAGACATGCTCTGGTGAAGAAACCTGTGCAGCTAGAGAGCCAGAACAGCACAGAACAGCACAGAAAAGCCACAACAATAATTTGCTACTAGTTTCATCCAACCAACTGGAATGTGCAAGTACACTCAAAACTCAGGAAACTTTCTCTTCAATAACCCAGTTATGCATGAGTGTTCTGTAAAGGTGCTTGTGTCCTTATTAGAACACAGTACCTTGCTGAATGCAATATAAGGCACAATATAAAAAGAAAGAGGAGTTTTCTAACACAAGGGAGGGGAGAAAAAAATATGTTTTGGACACAGTAAATGCCATGTCTCTAACTTCTCCACTCACCCAACCCTGAGCCTATCAGAGAATGGGGAACCAGAGATGGAAGAAGATGGCCCAGACACATGCCAAGCTCAAGAGCTTCCACTGGGAGTCAAGAAGGCAAAATTCCTTTTGGCTAAGCAAAAAGGAAGGCTGGGTAGAAACCAGCAAACATCTCAGCCCTTGCAGTTAGTCGCTTACACAGGTTCTGCAGCTTCTCAGCCTCAAACCTGATGGAGAATACACAACAGAACATGGGATTTCTCCACCTGCTCAAGAATACAATCTCACAGTAACTTATGATTTTCTTTAGTTTTCAGGGCCTGAATTCTTTTGAGTTTCACTAAGAAAAAAGAAATGGAAGAAATAGGTTCTAACCTGGCAGCTCTAGAAAGAGTTTCCAGATTTTAAACTTAAAAAACCTTATTCTAATCCCAGTTCACAAGGATTCATCTTAACCAAAATGTTTTATTATTTGATGAACGTGCCTAAAGACTGATTCATAGTAACTGCTCAGATTTAATAATGACATGTAGAACTTTTTGTTAACTAAAAAAAAAACCTAAGGGCTACCTACATGCATTCACAAAATAATTAAGCTTAGTACTTGTCCTGTTTGTTGGACACTTACCGTTTTCTAGTTTATCTATTCATGGTTTAGGAATACAGCAAACTGGAATTTCATAGAAGGTTCACAAATACAAGAACTTAAAATTGATTACTTAGTTGAATCAACAAGAAGTTATCTCAAATGCTTTGTATTTATTCAGAAGCATCACCAATGTGAGTAAAAATGACTGCTTTTAAGATAATAAAACGTTAGTAAAAATCTCACAGAAATCATCTTCAACTTGAATTTTTATAAATTATGTGTCATCACATCAACACAATTATCTGCTTAGCACTTTTTTTTAATATAAAGTACTTGAACATCTTGCTAAGTCGAAGAACAAGCTGCCATGAGACCATACAAGATTTAGTACTTTAATAATTTTCTAAAGTCTCCTAAATGAAGATACACTCTCGAGTCCTACTGAAAACATCATCTTAAGAAGTCTGAAGTGAATGAGCTGTAAGTTTCCCTTTCTTGTAAGTTAAAGCACAATTTATTTCTCAGGCCCAGGTGCATGGAGTCATAAATGACCATTCTATCTGCAGGGAGTTACTGCAGCTTGCTGTATGAAAGAGAAACAGTTTCAAGTTAAAAGAAGTCCTCCTGCTCTCCTGTAAAAGGACATTCTCTACTTTGTTACAGTACCTGCAGAAAAGACCACAATAAGTATCTTAAAATTCCCTTCATCAAGGCATGGTCAGCAGTACAGTGTTGCTCACAATGTCAGATGTTTATGCAGTACTAACTCACAATAAATATCTTATAAATCAAATGCAAAATAGCTTTCCTTCTGTCAAAACAAAACTCAAGTGAGAACAAATACATGAAATCTGACCTTTACATAAAGAAAAGTTCATTTAGTTACTACCAAGAAAAACTGGTTCTGTTACAAAAGCTTTCAGCACTCTGCATTTCTAGATCTGTAAGATAAATATTCCTATATATTTTTCCTCAACTAAAGCAAACCAGGACCCTTTCAGAGAAAGAAAGAAAAAAAAAAAAAAGAGGGGAAAAAAAAAAAAGTACTGAAATGCACTGGAGACCTACTGCTACTCACAGCTACCAGATATATTGATTTGGAGAATATTGCTGGCCATCTTGCTTTAGGATTCGGAGATACTCTTTTTTACAATTCAGTTGTACATAGACTTAAGAACTCATTTAGAAAAAAAAAGAAAATATTCATACTGGAACACATCCAGTTACCTCCAAATGGCTGCAGCCACCTATCAGCTATGATTTTCATGTGCCGATTATCAAAACAAGTCACTGCTATCTCTATCTTAAATTAAACCTTTACAGTCAAAAGTTTCCAGTTATATGGTAATTTTAATGTTTTTGAAGTAATAATTACAGACACTAAGAGAAGCAGTGCA
The DNA here is from genome assembly GCA_013397295.1 of Polioptila caerulea. Lineage (NCBI taxonomy): Eukaryota > Metazoa > Chordata > Aves > Passeriformes > Certhiidae > Polioptila > Polioptila caerulea. The sequence goes on along the minus strand of VYXF01010206.1, from coordinate 823,966 downwards.
GAATGAAGAATAACGTTTGAGCAATTTCTAAACATTAACTTAGCTGTGTCAATTGAGTGAGTAGGTGTCAACATTCATCATATGTGTTTGCATTTTTGGGATTATTTAAACCTATCAGAATTTTCTCTAGATATTAGTGAGTCTTAAGGGAAAGAAAAAAGAAGCTAGCATTGTCAAACTCTAGTTTTCAAACTGCTGTTCAAACTGTTTCAGCAGATGGCAGTTCTGCAGAGAACTTGAAGCTAAGCACTGACTTTGCTGAGGCACAGAAAATGTCATGGTGAAAGACTGCATTCACCTACACTGGGATCAACTTTCTACTTCTTCACATATTGCAGGGCAAGACATGTCAACAGAGGAGAACGAAAGCTTGTCTATGGAGAGCAGTAATGCTATACTAAACATCGCTAGGACACAAAGGTAAATAGCACAGTGTATTTCCTTCTCAGCCTGGAAATGAGCCAGACTGGTATTTACCTCCACAAACACCCTCTAAAGTGTTAAAAGTTTCGGGGGTTTTTTTCTATTCTGAAGCCAAACACAAGACAGAAGGCAAAACATCAGCGTCTTTTGTTAAAAGAGCAAAGCCTGTAACTTACAGAATTACCAAAAAAGAAATGAGTCTTTTATTGCTGATTGAGCTCATCACAAACAATTCACTTCACCAGTGAATACCATGTCCACTTCGAGCAATCCTAAAGCATTTGAGATGTACAAGTGTAGTTTTGATCATTTCTAATGCTTACCAACCCCACAAGACATCTACTGTCTGCTCTAATTTGCTCTCCACTTACATGGGATCTCTTCCACAGAGCTGGACAGAAATGCCCAAATTGGAAAATATAAAAGCTCCAGTTATTTAGGAGCTGAAACCTAGTAAAAATGTTACCAATGCTGCTAAACTATTAATTTAGATAAATGGTCATAAATACAAAAGAAATGTTCAGAAAGCTCCAAGGTTCTCCGTTATACATAGGATCATTAACCTTGCACATCATGAAATTCATCTGTTCACTTATTCAAGTAATAAACAGCTAGGATGTGGGTAACAGTAGTAGTTAAAAATATACAAACCAGGGCCTCCTTCCACATTTGTCTGATCAGAAGCCTTAATGAACAGGAGAGAGAAAAAAAACTTGCATTATGTTCTGAAGACTATTACTAGACCTGCTTTTGTTGCAGCAAGAAGAGAGCAATCTCAGAAGATGTAATCTGTAGAAGACCCCAATCAGATTGCTTGTTCAGCTTCAGCACCTCTGATCAACCGTGACAGAGCATTAGGGTTCAACCTGACAGCAACCCAACAGCTCAGAATCAACATTCCCGATTCTTGGTTTCCAAGTGCTTTGGCCCTGTAACAGTTAACAGTTCCATATAACTGCATTTATTTATGCTAGAAGATTCGGGGTGGCATTACTGGATGGCAAAATTCTACACTGAGCTTGAAAAGTCAAGCAGTCTGAAATAAAGAAGTGCCTGATCTAATCAATTTTTCACACTTGTGATCTGACCTCCTTATTTAATTTTAAATTACTTTCATAATGCATGCAAGTCACAGAACTTCTCTTTTAGAGGACCCTTAACTTCCTTACTGGAGAGAATGAAAGACATTCAAAACGTGCAATTGGAATTTTACAGAAAGCAAAGCAAAGATCCTTTCTGCTCTTGACTTTGTTTTAACCCCAAGGAAGATGCCAAATAAAAATCAAAAAGAACTAAATTCTACCTGCTTTCTCTGCTACCAAATTTTGACATGACTTCTGCATTAATTGCATTTATTTTCAGGATGTTCAAAGTTATTCTTAGGTTCACCAAGAGAAGTATTAAATACCTTTGCAGTTGCATAGAAGTAGGGAGGTGTGTACTTTTAATGCTTAAAGCATCAAAAAATTTCATGTCTTGGAGAAGAGAGATCAAGAAAGAACTGCAGTTCCAAGGCTTCTCAAAGCTGATACCAAATATCTGTGGATGTTTGGCGTTTATGCTTTAGGTTCTTATCTATGTACGGTGAACAAGAATATTATCACCTCTGACTCACACAAATGTCAAGATGGTAAATCACTTGTTTTCTTGAAGCACTAGGGGGCTAATGAGTTCTTTAAAGCAATTCTCTAAAGAAAATAATTATTCTCTATTCAGCTCAATGTGCAAATGTCATCCCTATAATGTTGCAATTAAGAAGGCATACCTTAATATTACTTAATAGTGAGGGGGCCTATTCATTAGAAATATTCATTAGAAATACTACTGACCATGGTGCATTCAGAACCCCCAGCATCCTCACATCAAGATAGAGTAGCTGTTTAAATGAGAAATTTTCAGCAAACAGATGATATTTAATGACTTGTGATTTAAACCAGGAGATTAAGTCAGTAATCTTGTGCTTTCCTGTACTCTGATCCTTTTATCATAATTATAAGATAGTTAGAATGCATACACACAGATTGGATTAATTATTACAGCACCATAACCTGTCTCGTCATTTCCTAAATCTTCAGTGCCAGATTCAGACAACAGCCTACGCTTTCTGCGAAGGAAAGAAACAAAATCTTACAGGTTCAGCTACTGGAGATGCAGTTATTTCAGGTGACTTTTCAAGAAAGGCCTTATCTGTATCTCCAGCATAGGATTACATACACACACCTGCCCCCATAATAGAGAGGCATCTACTTAAAATTAAGGATAAAGACATTCCCACTGAAAACGGTTTTAAGCTACTTTTTTCTCCCTGACTAATAGTTAAGCAATATTTAATCACTTATTTAGTAAAGGATATTTAATGTGATAACCAGGAAAAATATTATCTAAAGGAATATTTTTCCCCCAATGCTTGCAAATTAGTACAACAATTTAAATTTTACGTTTTTAAAATTCCATCTCAGCATAAAATTATAACCTCTTTATCTCTGAAGACAACAGTCACTAAACTTCTCATTTAATTAATACTACATGGAAACTCACTTGGGTTTTTTTAAAAAAAGCAGGAAGTTACAGTTGTATTGACTAAATCTGCATGAGCAGTTTGCCCTCTGGTGACTAACTTTGTGAGAATGTTTTGCATAACATATAAGAAGACTGGTATGAATAAACAATGACTGGCATGTTTGCAGGCTCCATAAGACAAAGCATTAAAAGTTTGAAAAGAAATGGTATGCATTAACTGTAGCAGTGCAGTATGATTTCCTTTGAATTAAGAGGAGAAACAAACTGGACTGAAGATAAAGTGTCAAGAAGACGAAGAACAGAAATTCAGCTGTAGAAAAGACAAATACAGACAAGAATTCAAATTCCAAAATTTTGCCTAAGACATCTGAAGGCTAAGACAAAATACAGGAACAAAAGGTCCCCAACTACATACATTCCTCAAGGGTATGAAAGGCAAGTCCAACATCAGGTTGTCCAAAATCAGCAGGGAAATAGTATCATCTCTCAGTAACTGATAAGGAACAGAAATGCAAGACAAAAACAACCTACTTGTCTAGTATCACAAAGAAAATTCCACTGACTGTGAAAAGGAAATCAAGTCAGATCTTTGTGATCTAGCTTGCTGTCTAGCTGCTAGATCACATTTCTTTCATATGAAATGGCTCAAGAACTGAAAGTCCTCGGTTACATTTCGTTCTATTATCCAGATCACATCTGTCCCACACACCTGCTTTCCCTAACAGCTTAAATCACCTTAGCAAACAGCTGTACTTCCCTTACAACTAGCTGCTCAACAAAAAGGTTTTCACGAGGGAGGTCTTTCTTGATCTTGCCTTGCTTGTGTATGTGAAGATTGCCGAAATGCTGTCTGAGTTAACTGCCATCACTGTTCACCTAAATTCTTTCTCACTGTCCTTAGCTAAGAACTGCTGTTGGACAGTAACTACTTCCATGTGGAAATGCTCAAGCATGTAGATGTACAAGTTAATGACAGAGGAAAGGAAATGCTGGGGGTGGAATGCAAGAAAGCATCGCAAAGTAGAGATAATTTCCTCAATCATTGTTGGGTCTTCTTTGAATTAACCAGGAAGTTTAGTTAGTTTGAAGATCAGTAGAATGCAGGATAATTGCTTCAATGATCACAAATACTGATCATAAACTCACATCTTCCCAGCTACCTCAAAATGGTAACTTCCTTTTGGTCATCTAGCACATAACCTTAGCACTCTAATTAAATAAATGCTGTTTCTAGACTCCTTCCCTTACAAAACACCTTCTGAAATCAGCTCTTCACCATCTGGCACTCCTCCTGTTCTCTCTCAGGCTCCTGTGCAGCAGTACAAGGGAAAAAAAAAGGTAGCTGCTAGTCCTGTACAATTTCGATGTGGCATTAGCAATCAGAATCCTAGAAAACATGCAATCAGCCCGACAGATATCCTTATGAATTCCTAAATACTCTGCAGGCAGTAGTGCCTAACACATCTCCAATGGAAAACTACATTTTATTTAAAAGACAAACCATGAATCTGCATAACATTTTTTAAAGGAATGAGTTGAATGTTTCTAAAATGTGCACTCTGATATTACCCTCTCTTCTCAGGCAGAGAGAGTTAAATATCCTCTCTTTATTCCCTGAAGGCTGCTGGTCCCACGCAGAGGTGCCATGTTTTATTTAAAACATGCTCTCTCTCAGTAACCACTTGTTCTAATTGGCAAGGCAAGGCTGAGTCCCCAAAGCACACAGCTCGTTAGATTCAGTTTGGATTACAAAAACACGATGAAACAAACTGCATCGAAATGTACAAATTAACAGCTCAGGAGTGCACGACACGGACATGGAATTAGATTGTAATATGGAACAAACTCCACAGGGAGGCTAAGGAACAAATCACTGGTGTCTCTATAAACTATAGAAGGGTTCCAAACGAGCAAATACACAAACCAGAGCATAGACTTTTCCATAAATCAAGCAAATTGCTAAATTAGAAAAAAAAAAGAATAACATTCCTTCTTCTATCTTATGCACACATTTATAAGAGGATGGAGTCATACAAAAGTTAAATAAATTAAACCCGTGGGTTGCACATCCTCAATAGGTAACTCCACTTTCATGCTGGCAAAGTGCAAACATCATGGCAATTAAGTCGTATTTCTAAACATTTTTTTTTACACCAACACAGAACCTGTACACAAGAGACTAAATTATAGCTGGTGCTTCAGCGAGTCATTTGGAAAGGTTATGAGTTAGAAGGGGAACAAGATATTAAGAAAAGAGCAAGAAACTGGCTTTACCATAAAGAAAAGAACATACTAGAAAACAAAGCTATGAAAAACTAAAAATAATGTAAGTCTGAGGGAGAAAAGGGCTTGAGCACTTTTCTTTGCTTATAGATCACTCTATACAATGGGATTGGCAATCCCCTGAGATAAAAAAAAGAAAACACATGGAAAACATCAGTGATGTCTTGTCAAGACAGAGAAAAAAATTAAATTAAGGCTCTTTGGTAGTCTTCTGAAGCAGCCAGTACTGAGAAAAAGTCGTATTTTTGCTTGAGTGTAATTTATATTTTTAATAAATGAGCCCCAGTCTACTAACTTGAATTTTACAAGACACAATCCAACAGCCACTAATGTCCTACAGGGTAGTTTGCTGATAGGATTGATGGACTGTAAAATTATAATAGTTATCAATTAAAAGGCATTCAATTTTACTAGGCTGTGTTGGTGAAAAGACACTTACGTGACAGGATGCCCCACTAACTTAAAGCAGCCAGAAAGAAAAACAGAGAAAAAGAAAAATCTGTCCTACCCCAACGCACAACATTTGAGCGACAGCTGTGAAAGAAATTCATTCTTCCACAAACAATTGCACAGAAACTTCATGGCTCTGTCCTCCATCAGTGCTTGACCCTTCCAGTATTTCATCCAGGGGAAGTTAAAGGAGGATGAAAAAGGACAGAATAATTGAGCACACCAAACCAGCAGATGAGCCACTGGCCCTGCTGACACCCTTCAAGGCACTGCTGTGTACTCAATGCCTTTACACAGCCAGGTCCTGGAAAGTAAGGGGTGCACCTTCCACACAGCATCCTCCACACCTTTTTATGCAATGCACAGCCAAATCACATCAGTGTTGACACAAAGCAACACAGGAGCACTGTACTCTGCAGCTTCCATGCCATGACAGTGTAGATAGAGACTCCTCAAGTAATGTTTTACTAACTTCACTCAACATGTGATCTGTATTTAACACCAACAAGGCTGGGAAGCTTCAGGTCTCTCTCTCTCCCAAATTTCCAATACTCCTGTATATACTGAGACCTAGGAAGGTACTGTATAAATACGCTGGATGATTTGGTTGATGTTTACTTTTAACAAACATAAAATGATTAGTCCTAAGCTTAGATCATTCAACTGTTCTTAAATGAATTAATTTTATAATAATTAATAAAATTTATTTTCTCCTGAATTGTATTTCCCCTGCAAACCTTTAAGACAGGTTAGGGTAAAAGAAGTCAACTCAAAAGGGGTCAAAAATCCCTTTCCACAAAATATTCCCCTCTTTTAGCAATTCAAACAGAGCTACTACACAGATTTCTATATTTTTTAAAAGCCAAATAATAATGTCTACTAACAGAGTAAAAGGAATTATTTGGGTCAGCAGTGCAAATTAAGCGTATAAGTAACTGAAGCAGTTTATCCAATCTTTTTCTTAATTCAATTTCATGGTGACTCTCCTTTTCAAGCTTAGCACACATCTCATATTTCAAGCTTACTAATTACACTAAGACATCTTTTTCCTACCAGGTTTACCCATTTAGAAATTCTTTGGGTACAGAGTAAACAAAATTGAGTGCATGCCAAACAATAGCTATGGTTATATCTAAGATGTTATATTCTTTACTAGAAGGTACTCTAGAAATATGAAACATTTTTGTTGCCAATGTAACAGCTTTACAATTTTTCAAAGAAATATTTAGCTGCAAGCTTGACTGGGTAAAAAAAGTTAAAGATGAAGCTTGACTACTTTTAAACTCTAGCCAGTGAGGGACATTTTTTGCAGCGAGAAATCCGTGTACTTCAAAATACAAAGATGTGAATACAACAGCAAATTCTAACCTAATGAAGCAACATATCAAGGCACTGGCTTCTATTAAGAGCCAGCAAAGGGAATACCATACTGAAAAAAGAAATGTCTTGTGTCGTGGTAAAGAAATCTAGATCTTAGTGATGTTTTCAAATTTCTGGAAACGCTTCTTGCTGCTTTTCTAACAAAGTACTAAAACTTGTGGATTCACATCAGAAATCACAAGCATATGAAATATATAAACATAACAGACTTGTATCATTCATTTAGGACTGAAAACTTTAATAGCACAATACTGAATGAAGCATAATTTAGTAATTACCATACAATACAGTACAGCCAAAAAAGCATAATTTGAACTAGCAACATGCAAGATGCACCTGCTGAAAACGTTTCCAGTAAGCAAGCTGAAAGCTTGACTAAGAATCAAATCAGCAGTTAATTAACAGCAAAATCTATTTAGGCAGGAACGCTGATTTTTGCCAGCTCATGCTTACAATAGGAGTCATTACTGCCAGACGTGGCAGCAATAACACACAAGTTCTAAAGAGCTCCCAAGATTTAGAAAAACTGAAAGAAAAGGAAATTGTACTATTCAATAAGTCTGACACACAAAAAACTGCCAATTCTGTAAGCTCAAAAAACTGTGTGTGATTTAAGCATGACAAAATAAAGGTCTGCTCAACAAAGCAGGAAGGTTAAGATATGCAAAAATATGAAGTAACTCTATAGTCAGACATCTGAGTTCAGGCAAAACTCAGACAATACACAGTACATATTAATGTCTATTTTTCTTTTTCCCTCCCTATTAGATCTTTTCAATTCAGGAACATAAAAAAATAGTATCAATGTTTCAAAATTTCATAATAACCCAGCATAGAGTTAAGCATATGTGTTGAAAATACAGATGTGGTTCTAGCAATACTGACTTTCTGCTAGTATAAGATGAAAAATTTCTAATTTTTTAGTCATCAAGAATCCAGTAATTAAAAAAATGTGTTTTATTTCAACCTAAAAATAAGACTGAACTCTGAGTTGAAGCCCCTAAAACTCAAACAATTCTTGGGTTATATGGCTGAGTTATTTTTTCATTTTCAGTGACGCTGATCTAGTACTTTGCACAACATGAATATAAATATTGCACAGCTGGATTAAGGGATGGATATCCACCTCTAGAAGTTTCAATTACATGTTCAAGACAGAATGTCTGTGATTTTGATTCACAAATCCATGAATACTCTAATCATATTTTATCCTCTTCCAGTTTGCAACTGCATCTCTCCACCAAACCATCCAGTGCTGCACTTACCTTTAACTTCATAAAATACTGAACAAGCTGAAATCCACTTCCTGTACCTCTCTTTCCACTGCTGACAGGAACATAAATTAAGCCTTCCAGGTTCACAAACAAATGGATTAAAGATGGACTGCATTTTTGGGGGGTGATGTAAGTAGAAAGTGTAGTCTTATCATTTTCTCAATTTAAATTTTTGTTCTTACTCTGTAATAGTTTATTCTGTGACTGTTCCCAGAGGTTCCAATTAAAATTGAATTCTTGAGGTACCAGGTGCTGTTCCATGAATGCAGAATTCCTGCCTGAAAGATCCGACTTTATCAAGTGGCATTTCAAAAAGTACTCAAACAGTGTCCCTACCTGAAGTTGATACTAGAACTTCCATAAACCTAATGGGAGCAAAGATAGGTTAATAAGAGTACTTTTGAAAATTTTAACTCATGACTGTCCTGTATTTAAACACTCAGAATTTCCAATTTACTGTATTGAAAGATGGAAGGCTGCAGCATTCTTGAAAGATGCAGTGTCACTAAGGGAGGTACTCCAGCCATAATTTACATTTTTCTACTTACCAGCCTATATTCTGACCAAAAAAAAAAACCCACCAAAAAAACCTTTGAAATCCACACCACTTTACTGCATTTGTATTCCAGATGCATGGGAAGTCCAACACAACTATGTCTTCACCATCTAAAGAGTGTATTTATTTGAAGCACTTCAATATGTAGGGTTACACTTGTTCTGTATCTGGAGACTCTGAGGCATTGATAACACATAGCACTGAATTGGAGACAGAACGTTGTGAAGTACTTTGCAGAAGTACAATTAACTTGAAATTATTTCAGAGAAGTTCTTGAACATTTCAGAGTTTGTTGCTTTTACAGGGTTTAAGTAAAACAAGTCAGGTATTCCTTATTGGAACAGGCAGGTGAAGAGGAGGCAAAGGCAGCTGAAGAGGGTAGCTAACTTCAAGCTCTCTAGAGTATTTATTTTAGTTTACCTAAAAACCAGCCTGTGGCAAACGAAGAGCAATTTTGTAGTTGTACAGAAGAGCTCAGTGAACTTTCTGGATCTAGATCTAAACACTGGGCAGTTACAGGCAAAAGGCTGCATACATCTGTGCAGTATGCAGCTCTTTCTTGCCATAGAAAATTGGACAACTTAATCTCTGTAATAACTTGTGAGCAGTGTTGCCACACTTTATGTAAGAAAAAGTACAAAAGATAGCCAAAGCAAGGAATACCAGTCTCCCTGCTACATTCTCTGGTTGCTTTTGAAGTTTGTCTCATCTTTGGACAAATGAGAGCGAAAATTCTCATTGAAAAATCATCAGTGATGTTGACAATGAATTTAGAGAACAGAAGCATTTGGTCAAACAATTAGGCAAACTGACATTACCCCTTGCTCTCAAGCTCTGGGCTTATAAATCTGATGGATGTCAAACTTGACCATTTTTTCCCCAAGGGATGGGGGTCATGGTTTAGGAATGGTATTCCTGAATTTAGTGTCCCACTGAAATTCCAAACCACAAGCTGCTCCCTCACTTCCTCCTTCCCTTGTGGCAGGCTGGAGAGGAGAATTGGAGGCACAAAGATAAAGACTGCAGGCTGAGATAACAACAATAAACTGGAAAGAGCAACTGAGATAAGAAAATGAACATTAACAGCAACAATACTAGTAACAAAAATGTTCCAGAGGGAGGAGAGTGGTTCACATGCAAAACACTCAGAACTGGCATTACCCAACCACTCCCTCTGCCAGACTTGCTTGACTGGAAAGCAGCCCCTTCTCCCTGGAGGAGTGTCCCCCTCCCCTCACCCCTGGCTAGGAGGTGAGGTGGAACAGAATAATCTCCTTGTCCCAGCCATGCCCCCTCCTGGCTACTGCAGAAATTAATCCTGTCCTGTCAGAACCAGAACAATGGGGAAGCCAGGAAATGCAGAAGCAAGGACAACTTCATGAGCATGTATTTACAAACTTGTTGATAGCTCAGAAAGTCTGAAAAACCTGCTAAGATAGGGAGGTTCCCCGAATAAATCATACTTTGTAAACAGAACGTTTCATCCCTCGAGGAATTGTTGCCCTTTTCCCCTGAGATATATAAAAAAGGAATGCTTACACAAATGTAAGAGTTTTTCCTGCTATATCTCAAATTATTTTTTTTTATAAAGGAAGACTGGATTCTTCCATCTAGAAAAAAAAAAACGAACAAAAAAAAGTAATTTAAAGAGTTACTAACCTTTTTCGTTGTGTGGATTTCTTTTTTCTGAAATAAAACAAAAAGGAAATGATGGTCAAGAGAAATTTTTGAAAGTTTTCCTCTGCTTCAACATTTGAATAAATAACCTGCCATATTAGAAGAGGAAAAAGAGATACTATTTTTCACATCCTCTCTCTGGAGTACCTGAGACACTGAAAAACATCTTTCAACACCTTACTTGCCTAAAATCTAGCTACCTGTGGTGATGAAATTTACAGAAACAGGAGTACCTATCTTTCTATATCAATATAAAACCCAGCATAGAAAATTTGCTAAAAATATTTCAGTAACATCAGGAAAAAAAAGAAAAAACAGAAAAACACTTATGTTGGAATGATGACACTGAGAGGTTTTGAGTTATGACTCCAACAGAAAAGGTTATTTCAAAACTACTTGTTGAAGGAACCATAGTTAAGGTCTAAATAAGATAAGAGTAATTTGTCTTTTTCCACAGTATCTTCTGCAGTACCTTTATTCCAACCACTAGTAGCTCTTTAAGTTACTAAAACTCTTCCAAAGACTTATGTCATTAAAATAAAAAGGCTCTAAGGAACATCTTAAAAATTTAAAAACATAAGCTCTCCCACCCCCACCCCCCACCAATCACACGAGGTCTCATTTACAATTTTACAGCAGAGAAAAATTAACTTTATCAGAGGTAATGGCATTTCAGAAAAACTGCAGAATAGAAGCCAAGAATTTTTCTTCTCATGAAAAAGAAACAACATCACAAACAAACAAAAAAAAAATCCAAATCAGTAAAAACCAAAAGAAAAGATACTCTGCCTAATGCCTGGTCTGCTGGCTGTGAAGAGCTGGGTACTCTGCTAAACTCAGCAAATGAGGGATGGGCTGTTTTGATGTCTCAGAATCAGAATGCCTGCATTGCTGAGTACATAAACACAAGTTATTTACGGTGCTAATAGGAACATAACAGTCCTACTGAGTCAAATCAAAGACTTGTTTGTGACTGTGGTCAGTAGGCAAAGAGTACAAGAAATTACTTATCCTTTCCTCAGTATACCCTTTCCAGAGACCTGTGCCTTTGGAAAACAGCCAGAGAAATACATTTTGCTGAACAACCTTTCAACAATCTTTATTACCCATGTGTTTGTTTAATGAAGTGATGCTGAACCCAAGATCTGAAATCTAAGTCAAAATTCATTTTCTGTCTAGAAAATGCTAAAAAAGTTTTAAAGTTAAAAAAATGCTGAAAATTTTATCTGTTGCCTCAAGGCAGTTGAAAATCATGAGCTATGACAAGACCTTAATTACAATTAAAAGGAAGCTTACAATACTAAATAATACCCAAAAAAAGTAATTTAGAAGGGCAAAGCTATAAGCTGCTAACAGGAAAAAGTCAGTAACAATTCCTAAGATTTTACACAATAGCAATGACCTTACAGTAAGAAAATAATAAGTAATTAGAACAGCCTACTAATGACTTACTGGTGATTTAATGCTCAATGGCTGCAAGTTAAAGGAAATGGAATGAGGTGTTCTATACCAACTTTTTCTTTTAATTTTTTTATCTATTCTATACATCAGAGGTTATTACAAAATAAATCCTACAAAATTCCAAATTACAATTCAGACTTATGTGTTGTGGAAATCACATCATCCGTACAGGAGCTGTGCTGGCTACAGAGCTCTGTAGTTCAAGGATGTACCTAAATTCCCCAAACTTCAAGAACAAGGTTTGATGGGTATATTTACACAAGGGGTTCTTGATTAGCAAATAAAGAAAGCACCAAAGTGAGGAAAATCTGATTACAATATACAAACTGAAGGAAGAGAAACCCATGCACAAATCCTAGGGGAGATGCCAACAATGTGGTTTCAATAATCTAAGGGAAACACAAAACCTTTTACTGCACTTACCAGCAAAGCATTTGGAACAGAGATTCATAGTCTTGCTGGACCTGGGGCAAAAAATAAAAAAAATAGAGCTAAAAAATTCATTATATTTCTAATCAATACAGGGAAGTTTTGGGGGGAATGAAGCAAGGGTACAGAGAAGATAATAACTTAAATGGCTAGGAATCAAAGGTAAGTGGCTAGAGGTGGCTGAACTAGAAACAAGAATATGGAAAGAGACTTTGTATGGTAATCTCTTTCCAAGAGTTTCCAAAATATTACTTCTACACATTTGCTTCATATATGAAAATTATCTTGCTTTACCATTCAATGTATATATTAAACATTCATCATTCAAATCTTTGTACTGCAATGTGATAATAATGACAGACAGGAAGCACCAATACATTCCACTTGAATATTAGACTCCCCTTGGCAACAGCTCTGCAGTCCTGACAAATCCTGAATACAATACAGCAATGGAGAGATTAAAGTATTGTACTTATAAGGACACAGACAGATGTGCTCTTGGAAGTCTAGCTGGAATGGTTTAAGTAGTTATTACATCAAGCTGTTCATTACTACCCTCAGCAGTAATTTAAAATAACCTGGCTGACTTTGCACTGACATAGATTAGGATAGTTCATATGATCCACAAGGATTGCTCAGCTTTGAGGGCAGCAACCTTCAGCTGACAGAAAAACAGCAGGAGAACAGCAGTAATATCTTCAGCCTATATCTTCAGCCCCCCAGATGTCTACAAAGTGCATATGCAATTACCTCAAATCTGAAAGTCAGTAGCCTCACAAAAAAAAAAAAAAAAAAAAAAGGTTCTATGACCTCTCTCAGGCTCCCATGAAAATACCCAAACCAATACACTATGCTTCCCTCAGTTTACAAAAAGTTATTTTCTAACATCACATCTCCTTTACGAAGTGACCTGGAGAATATTCTCATAAGTTCTCTATGTGTTGGAGTGTATTTAGGTAAGAATGAACTGGTTTCTGTGCACACTGCCCAATATTTGATTTGCTCAGCATTCCAGAATCAACTCTGCCATTATTTACAGGCATTAATGCCAAACTGGGCAAGTCTGAAAGTACCTATTAACAGGCAAGGTTGTACCAAAACTATTCATGCCCGTAAGACATTTTTTCCTCCCCAAGGCAGCCTCCAGCTGGAACGTATCATTTAGCCAAATTAGTTGCACCTTTCTCTCTAGAAAAATGCATACAAAGAAACAACTGAGTCTACCAAAACAGTTGTTTTCTATCTCTAACCAAACAGGAATAGAATTTTGAGAGGAGATCTGTGTCTAACAACATAAATTATAAAAAACTGCTTGTTACCTCAAAATAAAATAATTTGACAAATTTTTCAAAGCAATTATATTCACAAATGAACACATATCAGAATTATAGATTCTCCCTGCCTGAATTTGCAGATGATTATTTTGAATTACTTTCCAGTAATAAAGTAAATCAAGATTTGGTCAATATATCTTGGTATCAGTCACATCAAAACACTACACATGCTCTTCAATTCATGCATATCTGAAAGCTGGTTTACATTAGGCTCAAAAATTCTATAAAAACACATCACTGGAGATTTGAGACATAACCATTTGCCAGCTATAGCAAGAGCCACAGACACATGAAAGCTACTTTTAAATGCAAACAGTATGTGCACAGGAGAAAAGTTAATTCCCAAGAAAAACAAAGCAGAACTGCATTTGTAGCCATACAAATATATCATCAGATTGGTAGCTACCCAAAGATTTAATGTGTTGGCGGCCTGCACAGATTATCTACCTACAAGAATGGCAATTAAAAACAGCATGGTGAGTCAACACCTACAGCACTAGTGCTGCAGTTCAGTACTCACTGCTTGTGGGTTAGACCTTCTGGAGCAGCTCAATATGCCAGGCAGGACCTTCTCTGCAAAGCCATTAAACCCCAGGGGCAGCAAAGAAAAAGAAAGGCAGAGTTCAGCTGGTTCATACTGATGACATTGGAATGGGCAATGACAAACGTTTTCAGCAGTATAATCAACCATCTCAGCTGTTAAATATCAATCCAAAGCCTCAAATAATATTTACTTATCAGCACACTAACAATGGAAAACACAAATGCAAACACAACATAGAGCTCTGTGAAAAAGAGAAGAAAGGCTGCCATGTACTTCTAACAGATAAAACCCCATCAAATTTTCTGAAAGGACAGCACTATTGGACAAGTGACCTTGTAAGCCAAGTAACATTGTTACAGTTTCAAGGATCACTTTCCCCTCAATCTCTGTAGATGCCTTTTCAAGTCAGTCTGAAGCTGCTACTATGATAAGAACCTGAACCTTGAGTGTTTTTTTATTAGTTTCTTTTACACAGTCACTTATGTGAGAGCAGACACACCAACATTACACTAGAACTACGAAAACAGCAAAGGCAGAGTAACAGCATTGATCAAGAATCAGCTTCTTTGTGAAAATTCAGTACTTAATTAGAGCAAAAGTTTTATGAAGAAAATGCATTACGCAGTTTATATACATCAAATTTAGTAGGTCACTGTCTGTCAAGTAAATATTTGACAGCTTTTTGCTACACTGCAAATCCCTCCTTTCATTGCTAGGATCTCCTCTTTTCAGCAGGCAAGGGTTCACTCACTAGACTTAAAATTGAGCAAACCTGTATATTGCTGTTCTCTCGCAAAGCACATGTTAACCACATCACTGGTTTAATTATTTCTCAATGACTCCAGAATTCACCAGAAGCTCACGTGCCAGGGAGGAACACAAAAAAGTAAAATTTCTTTGTTCCTTCTCAAATATATTGAACATCTGCAATATCTGTTATTTAGAGAGACAATTTTATTTGAAACACTCAAAGTTCTGAAGTATCAGTCTTGATCACGACACAACCTTCTGTTTCCACTTCATAGGAAAAAGACGGTCATGGATGACTTTTAGGGAGGGCAACACAATTCCTGTCTCTAGGAACACATAGCAAAATCATGACTGTCTTAGTGTATAAGGCACAGCAAAGCTAGAATTCTAAGTTAGTCCTGGCAATGAGAATTGTGTGTTTTAGACTGCAAGTCTTTAGGCAGACACCCAATACTTCTACACCCTTCTGACACAGCTGGCTTGGGATACGCTTCTGAATCAGATACTAAGTCATCATGGTCTTTAACTGGATGTATTATAGTAATTCCTAGGTTTCCCTCATAAAATGTCAGCTTCATGCTGAACAGCACCTAATCCAGAACTACTCACAGTATACATTTTATATGTACAATATCCCTAGAAAGTCATTTTTATACAGATAATTTATAATCTCCACTTGTACATAATTTAAGCTAGCATTCAGAAAGATATTCATATTTATAGATAAATCAAGTCAAATAGAATGGCATTATCACTAAAGCAGAATATAAAGTTAAGCCCTCTTTGAAAGTACTTCCATCTGTCAAAAAGAAACCATTAACTAAAGTGTGACACAAAATTATTATGCAGATTGGAAACCACAAGGTGAAGCAAGCTCAGAAGGTCAAGTGGCACACAAAGTTAAATGCAGAGGATACTTCAAGCCCAGAGGCTACAGAATGATTGCATGCAACAGTTCTGCAGGGTTTGGTCTGAAAGAAGTGAGGATATTAAATTGGCTCTGCTGCCAAAGCAAAAAACCCACTCCCTTAACAACATGGCCATGAAAGCAATAGCAATGACATAGGGACTTTGAAAGAGGACAAAATTGATAGAAATGGGAAATCCAGGAAGTTCTAACATGTTTATACTTAAGGCAAGAAATAAATTGCATTAAGGGTAAAAATAAAATGCACATTTGAGGCTCTCCAAACCATTATCCTTTACTTGTGCTGTTGTGCCTATTACTCACCACAGCAAAGGGAACTATTTGAGTATTCAGATAGATCTGCACACAGACCACTTATAAGGTCCCAACCTCATAGAGATGCACATCTGCATCTCCAGCCAAAGGTGCATAATGCAAACTGAGAGCCAGCAATGGGCACCAAATAGCAAAAATCACATACTTCAAATCCTAGCCATGCTCATACGTGTACCACAATTGATATGTAACTAACTATGAATACTGAAGAGATTGCTTCCCTGATTCCATTTTCATATGGTACTTCCATTACATTCTTATGAAGGTGTGGTCTTACCTGCTCCAAGAAGAGCACTTGATCTTATAAGCTTAATTTTATGCTCTATACTATCAATTATTCCTTTTACTCCCTGCCGTTTTACTGTATATCATTGCAAGCTACCATCCAAATCAATGCATATTCTACTCTGTCTTCACTGGAAGTTTGGTTTTCCTTCCCCCTCTTACAGTAAATGACTACCAATACAAAACCACATTCAGAGAATGCAATTGAATTCTAACCCTAAATCTCAAAGACACAACCATTAGATGCACAGTAGCTGATCAGAATAAACAGAAGCGAAAGACAATCTCACTCTGAAGAATCAAGGACAAGTTACACGTGGAAATTTTGTTCAGTGGAAGAGAGTTAAAAAGAAGCATACCAAAATATGACAGACCTCAAGATTCTCAGTCTCCACAAACAAACTTCTGCCAAGAAACTTGCATAGGCACACCTAATAAATAATGAAGTTTTTGGTAACAGAATCCTCCATTTTCCAGCAGACAGTCAGGTGCTTCATCACTTCCCCATCCCGTTTTTAAGACAAAAGGAGACCAGAAACACTAAAAACTAATCCTAACTTTACTGTACACAAGTGCCAAAGGGCAATACAAATGCTCAGTTTCACCTGTATTAGCATGCCATCTAGACTTTTTAAGGTAATGGTGAACTAGTATTATTAGTGCAGATGCTCACCAATGATCAGAATTGTGTAGCTGCCTCAGAGTAAAAATTCTACTATTACATAAAGGTATGTATTCTCAATCCTAGAAAAACAACACTAGAATAATCGTAATTCTTGAAATTGATTTTTGTTCATCTGTCTTTTGATGATGGAAGAATAAGGATTTTGGTGAAAAAATGCTTTCATGCAGCATATGTGCATCAGACATTAAATTTTAAAGACATTAAACCCACAGACGCTAATGAAGTATGACTATAAAATCCCAGGTTCTGTATTTTTATTGGAAACAAAGCCTTGCAGCATAGCTAGTAATGGTTTGTTACGACACTGAAGTTGCTTTGACTTGATGGCAGGAAAACGTATCTACTTCAGTGTCCCTGTAATTGCACTGGTGATTAAATGCAGCACGTTAAACGCTTCTTGGTCCCCTTCCAGCACAGCAATTACAGTGGGATCACAGTGTCACTACAGTACAAATGTATCTCAGCCCCTGAATGATACCTGTCCAACATTGTCAGGAGCCCTATGTTTGAGAAAGATTAACATAGTATGAATCATGTCATTAATTAGTTAAAACCACAAAGATACTGCCTATATGCTCAGCACATACTATGTCATGCATTTTGCAACTTAGGACGACTATACACATGTTAAATCAATGCATTTATACTACTGTAGTTAATGGTCTGTCACCATTTCCATTAGAAAGCAATTTTCAAAGCCTTAGACCTCTGCTAAGAATTCACTCTGAGCTGAATCCTGGCACACGGCAAAAGCAAAACCACAGCAGACACGTTTATTTTCATCCAAATAAATTAGAGGGATTATTTATTATTAAAAGAAAATCGATCCAATTCTGTATTTCCCTGACACTTTTCATCACTCATTCAGAGCATCTAACACTTCACCTTGTATAGGAGGGAGGTTAATTAGGCTGTGTTAATAAGAGCCTCAGTTGTCCTTTGAAAGTTCCATATATCCTGTACACTACCTTCTGAAAAAAAGCCATTTTACTTCTCTAAATCAGAAGTCACCTCACCGATTTTTTATATGCTGTATATTTGATATTTAAAGGTCCTCTGTAATTTATAATCTTGTTAATGGAATATAGGCAAGTTTTTTGGGGTAGTTTAAACAATTATTCATATTTTTAAACTGAGGTAGTTCAATTATTCTTCATAAATGATGCATGCCAAATTCCTTTCAAATAAAAGAGTAGAAGTGCAGTATGACAAATGCAGGTGGACTTGCAGCAAACTTGGCAACGAGAAAGTCACATGCATTCAGAAACAGATTTTTAAGAGAACTAAGATCTGAAATTAAATATCCCACAAATGCATTCAAAATCCTCTATTTCATCATCTGTTCTAAACCTATATGCTAAGGGTTAAGAACTCTAGTTCAATTAGAAAAGTATTATCAGTAATATTTTTTTATGATTACAGCTACTACAGGGAATTGTGCTTTAAAAACATCAATATTCTAGTGTTGGACTTCTCATTTTCACCACAAACAATTTAAATGTTGCTTATCATCTAAAGATCTTTGGTAAGCTGCTGAAAATGACACTTCAGTCAGTGAGCCCCACATTCTTACCTCAATTTGAAATGAAACGGAGGGCAAACTTTATGATCATTAGAGCGTACTAGTCCAATGCCCTTCTGGTGGTTTACTACACTCAAAAGATATGCTGATGTAGCCCAAAGAAGTAGCTGGATCCCAATTTATTATTTTTTTCAATGTGTACACTAAAGCATCCTTTTTAAACTCTATGACTAAAAGACTTTTTATGTTTTAAATACATAAAGACATTGAAGTGCTCAGTTGACAATCAGTCCAGAAAAGAGCACAAACACACAAGCAGTAAGAGAGAAGAATGTGGAAAATACACAGTAAAGTAGCTGAGTCTTACAAAACACACAAAAACACTGACATCCCTGAAAGCCTTCTCCAATAATTCTTAAAATAAACTGCAAAAGAATCCAGTGCATTTAAACTAGCTAAGACAGGTTGTGAGAGCTTCGATCTGATTCATCTGGGTTTCTAGCTGAACTTACAATGTTGTTGCCCTCCAGTCAAAGCTAAATGGTTCATATTCCCATGAATACACAACTCTACACTTAAAAAAACCCAAAAAAAACCATCTCAGCAGCAAAATCATATAACAAACATTACTCTGATAACTCTTCAACCTCTTTTTCAAGAAGATGTGTGGCCTACTCTTAAAGGACAATTAAAAGGTTGGAATTCTGACTTGAAGAGGCCTTTAGTACAGTAGGAATAAAACTTGAAAGCTGTGATCTACCTACCTTCGACCAATTCCTAAAGGATATTATTTTGCAGTATATTGCAGGTAATAACTAACATTGCCCCTATGACAACTATGACAACACAATCATCCTCCTGAGATTTACAATATGAAACACTAACTTTATCTTTTTCTTCAGATCAGACACTCCAATAAATGCTCTGCTGATAAGCACCACTCAAAAATCTATTCCATTTCTGTTATTCCTTCTATCACAGGATCAGCAAATAGATCCTAAACAGTAAAACATTCATGAAAAAAAAAAAAAAAGCAGCTGGAAGAAACCTCAAGAAAGAAACCGTTTTGTCCCTGGACTTAAAGGTATGGGCAATTATACATCAAATCTTGCCAGGAAACCCTTCTAAAATACTTCCTGGCCTGAACTGCCAGATTTAGCATAGAAAGCAGGAAAATGTTTGATTCTTGCTGATTTTAAACCCAGTGTGTCTCTTCTCTATGCAAATACATAGAGAAGCTTTATTTTTTTTTAATCAAAGTTCTTTTTCTATGGCACAAGTATACTTAAAAATGGCTGCCATTATGATGGTTTAGAATGGTTAGAACATTTGAATTCTTGCTGGGGGAGAGCAGAACAGCTTTGCAAAGTATTTCCAAGACTGCAGGATTTATGTCAAGTAACATTCAAAAGGACAAGGTATATTAACTGGTTTACAAATGGTGTTGTTCCATTAGTATTAACAAATCACACTAACCAAGTCTGGTATAAATACTGTGCCATGTGTATTCTCTCAAAAGCTAGCAGAACACCAAAATTACAAAACAAAGTACTTTGTTGCAGAGCTCTAAGTTTTGTGTCTAACAAGTCAAAGATTAATCAAGCAAAAAGGAGTTTCAAGTGTTGGCCATCCCAGACATGGAGAGAGAGAGCACTTGAAGGTGCATTATATACAAAAGATCTGACAGAATGAATTAGAATCCCAGTTATTATTTTGACTATTCATTTCTATGAGTTAAAAAGCACAGGAAGCTAGGTTAAGAAATAAAGCGGTCAAAACCAAGAGGAAAGAGTTTTCCTCAGACTATGCAAGAAAGTATTACTGTTCTGAGATGGGTAAGAAGCTATATCCTATTTAGTAAGGAGCAGGTTGTCCAGCAGGAACTCTCACCTTCCTAGACAACCCCAAAAAGCAGCAATGAGAGACATTTTGTGAATGAGAGACAAACTCCTTTTTATGGCTCTCTGCACTCTGTGGTTATCAAATCCTTCTGGAACTGCACACCACAGTAGAATTGTGGCACTTCTTGAAAAGCAGCTGAAGAATTTTGACAAGGTGCCTGCAATTCTATCTAATTACAAATGTTCATAAACATTTGTAATAAAGAAGGTAACAGTACTGAAAGTAACTGAAAGAAGGTACCAGTATGGAAGTTAGCAGGCATTTTTCTTCCTCTCCCTTTAAAACAGATTTCAGTAGTCCCTGAAAGTTTAGTTGTATGGGAAATTTCACCATGCAAAATTCACTTTCTTCCATCCTAGTCTGCCTTATACCCAAATGTACAGTCAAGAAGCAATGGGGCTCTTACTCTGGTCACTGCTGCCTCTACACCTGACTGACTATACACAGACATTTTCAGTTCTCAGGTGTGAAAATGCAGCTATAGCTCATGATCCTATTTTAGAAAACAAGAGTACTTCAGCTCCTACTCAGGAATTTGAATTTTATTAAGATTATGCCTACAATTAGGAGCAATCTGCCAGTAAACAAAACATTCCTGGAAGCAGATCTACCTACACTTTCAGAAAACAATTCCACCCTGCTGTTACAATAGCAGAAAAATAAGACAAAGAAAGTAGGAAAAAAATCACATAAAAAGTCACTTTTAAAATTGGAATAAACCACCCAAGACTATCTTTCTCTTAGCAAAAGCAGGTTTACCTGTTCATCTCGGTCACCCCAAAATTTTGGTCAATTTCCTAATAGCTCTCAGGTGGACACCTGTCCCTGATTTTGTATCTATCAGGTAATGAACAGAGACTCCCACCCTCAAAAGAACCATCACAGAGTAAAGAAACAGCGTGTAACTCTCTTGCTACACTGCAGAAATGTTATGAACTAATGTTTTCACCAACACATTGCACTAAGTCTTGGCTCAGAACAACACTTAGAATGTTTAACCTTGAGAAGAGATATCCTCTCATAAGCAACTTTGGAGTTTTCTAACAGTTCAGCATAATTCCAACCAATACAGCATTTCAAACCAGGATAAAACAGCTTATAAATAATTACTTCACAATGTTCCTGTGTTAAACGTTCAAATTCTAAAGCATCTGAAAAAGACTAAATAAAACAGGTAAAACTCAGAGCAACTAAGAGTTAAGGAACAAACCAATATAAACATGTTTGGTAACACCACTTCAAAAGCAAATAAGCCCTCAGAAAAAAAAAAAACCAAAACACTCTAAGGAAGAATTAGGCTGATAATAACAAAGACTTATACAAAGCAAGACATGAACCTGAACATAGAAAAAGGTGCCATTTTTTTTCCCCACATGTGCACCCAGGCACAGACACAGGTAAAGAAATACAACAGCAGTTATACACAAAGCACCATTAGTTCAGTGACACATGACATTTGATAGGCTGGGCTCACCAGCCCCATTGATAGCTCATATAAAGCAGCATCCTCTTTTCAGCAGTGTTTCACACAAAGCTGCCTTCTCAGAGGCTTCTAAGACACAGCAGATGCTGGCCATGGGAAGTGTCTTTAGCCCCAAGACCCTTCACTTGCTGAAGGGGTATGCTCTATGAAACATCCCTAATCAGTCTATTCAAAAATAAATTCCGAAGTGGGGGGTGGGGGGTGTAGGAAATCTGCACAGTTAAGAAATCCAAAATGAAATGCAAGTGCTTGAAAGACTTGAGTAGTTTTTTTAGGAGGACAGGGAACATTATTTTGGGTATTTTGTTTGTTTGGTTTAGGGGTTTTCTTAAGCGGTGATTAAAACATTAAACATGAAAGATATTTTAATATCTGAAAATCTCAGCTCCTCCCTACACGTTCAACACAATTTCCAAGACCTGAGCTTGACCATGGGAATGCTGCTCAATGCCATGCTTTTTTTTCAAGTAAGGGATTTTTGAAAGTTAATGAGTTAATAACGTGGTAGAGTTCAGTAACTGAACTGCAAGTAAACATGCTCCTTTGCTCAAATCCTATGATTCATGTGCCCAGGAGGAACAGCTGCCTCAACTCTACTTTATCCAGCTATGTTATTTGAAAACTCTTCTCAATTTTACTTAAAATAGAAAAATACTTGAAATAAATTTAACTGGGCTAAAGAACTACACATCAAAAAACAGATTGTAACAAACATCCTGAGTACAAATGACTTGAACCATAACGTCCAGAATTTGTGGCTGAAAAACAGGAAACTACTTTAAAATAATGTAATGCACCACTGTGTCCATGTCTTGCATTTTACAGGATTCTGAATGCAAGTGCATTATCTCAAAGAGCAATTACAATAGAAATAGTACTCCAAGTTTTTTCAGAAAGAAAAAGCCTCTTAAATACCCCACTACAATTCTAGAGGGAGAAAAGAAGTTATTTGCTAAATGCAGATTTTAAACCTGCCTATTGCTGATATAACAGCAAATACTGATCTATTATTATATTAAATCTTCTCATTACCTGTAGTTAGCTTATACGTCTGACTTCTGGTCTTTCTGTAATTGTAGCCATACAATTTGGTTCTGCTATAGAAGAACTAAGTTTATTAAGTTACTGTAGTAAAGTTTTTCCAAAACACAGATGAAGAGCACCCTATGCATTCTTTTAGTAGACAGTATTCCAGCTTTTGCTGTTTTCTTTTATCACATATTAATTCAAGTTAACATGCACCTGACTCACTGAATAAAGCTGACATATTACTAGTCTATGTTTATTAATTTCTTCCACAGAGAAAATTGAAACTCTTCAAACATACACCTGATAAAAGAACTCTCTGTTATGGGAAAGCTTACTGCATAAATGTTTGCATGTTTAACATTCTCTGTAAATAATGAAACAAAATGACGCAATTAAACAAAAGTATTTTGAGTCTTAATATGTAAATGTTAATAACTATACAGATGCTTTTCTTTTTTTATTTTAAATAGACCAATACCCTTCCATTCTCTTTTGCAGCTATACTGTCATGGCATTGATCACGAAGTCAACAGCATGAAGTATCTTCCATAAGAACTGAAATAGAATGAGCCCTACACAAAAAACCACCCAGACAGCTTCACGGCTGATCTGGATCTATCAGACAAATGTCACAATGTCCTAATGGAACACCAGCATTTTTATGCTAGATTTTTCTGAGTTTCTTAGTTTTGCATCTTTAAACTCTCTATACCTTTTCAAAATATTACATACAACTACATTTCTCTAAATCCTAAAAGGAAGCAACTGCAATTTGTTTCCACATATTCAGATTTGGTAGTTAATATAGCTATCCCAACAAAACACTATTATTTAAAATATCCAAGTGCTGGGGATCTTGTCAAGAGTCCTCAATTGTTTTGTTTCTGACTGTGACCAAGAATTGTTCTCTCTGCACGTTCAACTGCAGCATGCCTGAAAATCAATCCCTTTTATTCCAGAATAAGCATCTGTACCCACAGAAGTAGAGAAAGGAATGGGGAAAAGAACAGATTCACAGATACATTTTAAGTATCTTTCTCCACACAGCTGTCATCTCAGGCTTAACGGACTCACTGTTTGAAATTTTAACTAACACTCATCACTGTAAATGCTGCTGCTGTTATCTCTGACACAGAACAAATCATTCCTTATGCTGTCAATCAGCACTGCTCACAATGTACTACAAGCATATTCTAATCACACATGGACTAACTTCCAGCTACCACACATCACACCTGGGGACTCCTAGGATTTGTTCAACTGGAACCAGTGGCATGAACATCTAACTTTGTTATTTACTTGATTACTACCTGAGAAGACAGTCAGATCTACAACAACAACGCTCTCTAATCAGAAGTTTAATCTTTATTTCCTTAAAGGTATTAGAGTGAATTGGGCACAAAAGAAATAACAGGTGTTGTGATATGTATGCAACTACAGCCAACTTTGAAATATCTTGTAAATTTAATTCTTAAAATCACTTCTTTTCCATTCATGGTATAAGCTCAGTAGGCATTAAATTGAAAGTGTTACTAAGACCAGCTGTGTCCCACAGTGTCACTTATACAGGAGGTTATTTAATAGTAAATATTCCACTTGTTTTTTTTCTTGAGCACATCCTGTAAAGAACTAGTAAATTGTTCCAGTGTATCTAATTGACCTACTAAGGGCAAGTGGACCAGACTCCAAATCTCAGTTTAGTTCTTGGCTTAAAAAGCCTGGAGATTTTTTTTTAAAAATTAAAAATATCAGATATGGCAATACAAAAGCAGCAAAGGAAGTTGGGGAGAGACTGTTCATCTTTTATTAGATGGTGCTCACTTCCTCCTAGCCTTCTCACATAACCAAGGTCAGAAAATTACATTTACTGTTTATTCAATTAAAAAATGTTAATGACTCAATATACTTTCAAATATACCATTGGTCTAACACCCATGGGTTGTACCCAGCACCCTTAAAATGTTGTGGCATCACAGAAAAGTACTCACACAGGCAGGAGTTAACATAGTGTATGTCTGCTGTTCTAACAAAACCCATACTTGGGGGTCTCTGCTAGTTTGCACCAAACATTTATAATTCTCTAGGTACTCAAACATCTGTGAAACATTTTACAACTCAAACTATCAGCACGCATGTGTTTCTGCTGTTGTAAACACAGAATCACTGGAACCACTATAAACACTAAAAAGAATTTACTGTATAAAGGAAATGTATTACAGAAGCAGGCTACCACACTTCACTACCGATGGGTGAGTTACAGCAAGACTTATAGCAAGTTCAGAAGATCATCCCTGAGCTCTACAAAATGCAAGATAAATCATAACTTGCAATGCTTACACTCGCATTGCAAGGCTGCAGTGAATGCCATCTGCAGTGGGCACTACTATATGATAATTTAGATTGCAAATGCCCATGTCTGCAAATAAATCTACAGGGAAGAAATACCACTCACCAAAATTAGCACTCAGTAATCAAATATAATTACTGATGTTGTAGTTTTTTGTGTTATTAGAAGGGGAAATGCCGAATACTGTATTAAATGGGATAAATATTACAACTTAGCATATTACAGGATTCAGTATCACGTAAGCAAAACAACACAGAAAACTTAACCAGTATAGAAAAGAAAATATGAGCAATTACACAAGCATGTACCTGTTTGCCTCCTTTTTACACTGTATTACAAGAATCCTGGTCTATTTTTTCCTGCTTTGCTTTTCAGCACAACAAAACTAGCAAATCAAAAGGTGAGAGAATAAACACACTGGAAGGTATTATTACCAAGAAAGAATCAATAAAAACAAATATGAATATTTACCATCCTTAAATAGAATGAGAGTCATTCACAAAATGCTTAAGCAATACCAAAGTGAATAAAATCATAATTTTGACTCACTTCCTGCTCCCTCAGTAAAGTTTGCAGGAACTCCCACTTCTGCTCTTGAGAGTTTAGTAACTTCAGCAGAAGCAAAGAAGTAGTTTGACAGGCCCACCAGTTCTACTGAAAAATCTCAAAGTGTCTCTTTAAAGGTTAAAACAACAACAGAATAAAAGTGAGACTCTTTCAGTAGTCTCTTAAAAACGTAAGTGGTTTAGTATTTTCAAATGGCTGGGGGCTTCAGACTCCAGAATTTTATTCTTCTCCAAATTTCATTTGCAGGTCATCTGAGAACTGTAATTATTGGACTTTCTAAACATTGATAAAGCTTTTGCTTTTTTATGCACCACATAAGGAATTTCGTTTTTCTGTAAGCTAAAGTTTAAACAAAGTTAACTCAGCTTCTTTGCTAAAGTTAGCTACAACTTAAATGTTCAATTCAGTAAGAAAGCACTAAGGCCCTTGGGTTCAATGTAAGTGAGATATATAAATATAGAGAAATATATATGTAGATATATACGGGTCACAGAATAGTCTGAGTTGGAAGGGAACCACAAGGATGACCAAGTCCAACTCGCAAAGTGAACGGCCCATACAGGGATGGAACCCTGGCATAACTGCCACCATGGTCCAACCAAGACAGAAATATACATCTATAGATAGACAATATATATATATGTATATATGTATATTTGTATTAGCATACTGTTCATGTTGTCAGTTTAAGGCCTGTGAAATGTGCTATATGGAGACCTGAAATTGACTAGAAATCACAAGTTCAAGCAGTCAGCTCTAGGCTTTTGTAATGTAAGAGTACAAAGCAATATAAAGATACATTTCTTAAAAGTCGTTTTCTCTAGACAACTTTCTAAACACACATTAAACCCTCACACTTGAAACAAAATACCAAAAAATTGTGAAACAACCTTCTTCCCTATTATAATACTCATTCTAGGGGAAAAAAGAAGGGGAAAAAACCTCAACAAAAATCCACAAATCCTCCCATTTCCCCAGCTATCTCATGCTCTTTTTGCTATTAAAGCTACATTTTCTTACTATCTGTGACTCAGTGACCAACACTTCCCTGAAGCCTCAAGATGCAAATAGAATTCTAGCTTGCATTTAACTAAATCACCTTTCAGAGTTTATCCATCAGCTACAGCAACCATCAGTGTAAGTAGTTTCAGAGGAATAGAAGTTATATTCAGTTTTGTATTTCTGCTACTGTGCAAGAGAACCATAACTGCACTGCAGGTTTCATTTTTCCTTCATAACACCCATACTAAAACTGGTCACGCAACGTGGGCAAGGTTTGTTCCTGTAATACAGCATCAACATTTCATCCCAGAGCACAAGGTCCAGAAGCCTCCTCAATAATAGTGACAAAATGGTCCAAAGGAAAAAAAAAAAAAAAATTTTTGAACTACCTGCTTCTTACCTCTCAGCTGCCAATGGGACAGACTGTCATATCTGTCTCTCCTTTTTCTGCTTTTTGTTTTCTAAAGGTAGCATCAAACTGAATCATCACTTTCAGTCTGAATAGAAGTATTACATCTATGATTTTAAAAAACACATCCCGTGAATTGGAATACTCAGTTGAATACTCTGGTCTTCACTCTTCAGTGAAGTTTCCCTGATATACAAAGCAATGCACTTATCTATCAGGCCTGAAGGTTTTGAAAATTTTTATCTTACCATTACACAGCTGAAGGTCAGTGATTACAGCTGTACTTCTGACATTTACAGCATACTAAGAAAAAAAAGCTGTATTATTTTACAGAAGTGTCTCAAATAATTTAAAGGCTGCTTAGGGGAAGGCAGAACACCTCCAAAAACATTAGCCATCTCCATAAAAGCTGTGTTGTATGAAAGCTTTACATTCTGTTGATACCTTATGTAATTACAAAAGCAGAATCTGTGGATGCACTACTGACTCATCTTCCAAGTTACTGAGGTTTTTGAAACAGTATTGAATCAAACATCACACCCTGGAATGTCAGAGCTCACAGCTTGTCTGGGCTCATGGACTATTTCTTACCCAGTGTAGGCATCCACATTTCACTGAAACTAGAGGAGCCTTTTTGGGTGCATTTATTATGACAATCACTGCTGGTAAAGGCAAAACTATTCCAAATACCTTTTAAGTTCACAGGATCAAACATTAAACATGCATACTAATGACAGCTATTGCCCCTGCCACCTCTCCTCTGAATTTAACAAGAAGTATGGGAATTCGAAAACCTGCTGAATCAGGATATTCAAACTTAGGTACACTTGAAACACCTTTTTTTCATTACCATCCCCTAAATTATTCCTCTAACACTAGTCAATGTGTTCAGTAATCCCATCTTGTCTCCTACTTCAAACTATTTATTTGACTGCTCTGTTCAGGAAAAATCTGGCGCTGCCAGATTCCATGAGATACTTAAACATATTGCACAATAAGGCTGCAGAAAAACTCATATAGGAGTTAAAATGCAACAGAATGGACACACTAGATTTAGGATTGCCAAATTTTTCCCTTGAACTTGTAGACCATTTTGCAGCCTGTAAACATACTCATGCAACAAATCCACAATGTTTTGCAAAGAAAAATTACTGTATCTTTTTGAAGCACAACTAATACCTGATGGAATTTATAACTCAAAACTGAAAGTAAGTCAAATAATGCAAAAATTTAGTATACTGCTACAGGGTCTGTAAAAAAAAATAGTCATAAACAGAATGTGAGCATAATGCTGATAAAGTATTTCTTCCAAAACAGTTTATGACCAGAAACAATAGTAGGCTACTGTGGAGTGATGCATCTTACTAATGGGGAAAACATTTATATTTTTGCACACATACAAGATGATCTGTGCCAGTAATTAAACACATAAAAGAGTAAACAGTAAGAAGTAAAAAAACCCAAAACCTGCCTTATGAAATTACTAAATAATTATTGTGAAACTACAATGAAAACAACTGCACTTCTGTCCACAGCTATAGAAAAACATTTCATATGGATATTCAAAAATTTTAATGTCATCATGTATTTATTACTGATTTTCAGATGTGTCAACCAGACACAGAACCATAGTTCATTACCTTATTTCATGGTATTCCTTTAAAATGTTCTGAATTTGAAAACTGAGCATGAACTACAGATTGCATATACAAAAGGTTTTGCTCTGTTGTATTGCCAGTTGGGGAAATGATTAAAATGTAAAAACTGTATCATTTATTCCAATATGCAACTCTTTTCAGAGTTGTTAAAAAGTCAGCTCAGTATTAAACATATACATGTTTTCTAAAAGAAATTGACAACACAACTACATTTAAAATGCACTCAGGTCAACTCATACAAAAGCCTATCCAATGTTGACTCTGCCACTGAAGCAAATCACCCCATTAAGATACTCACCACAGTTCTGGCTCTAAATTCAGTCCTATAAAACGACAATCACTGTTTGATCACATTACGTAAGTATAGATGGTAATGTAACATTTTCAAAGGCTCCCAAGTGTCAAGAGGGTTTAACACACAAGTCGTCTGAATGCTTTGAAATCACTTATTATACTTGGATTTTCAGTGAAGAACACTCAGTTACAAGAATTATGTTTGCTTTGTTACTCATGAAAGATAAAGAGTTCTTTTGGTTTTAACTCAATCATATTATTTTCAGGGCATCGGTAACTAGATAAAAGGCCCTCCCAGGAAATCACTCAAAACTCACACCACCCAAGGAAAAAAACCACAACAGACTCCATGATTCTGTACCAGAATTCAGTTTTGTTTACATCAGTCATAAGCTATTCTATATTTGAAAGTGTACAAAAAGAATCTCAGCAAAAGTAAGACAGAAGATGAGACTGTAATACTCTCTAGAATGAAAATACCCATTGATTCATTATTTCTATCAATGTAAAGTAGTATTTTTCCATTTTCATGCTCCAAGGTGTAGTGAGAAATTTTACCTGTTTTTCTCACAAATCTCTTTCAACCTTATGCCTTCCAGCATCATCCTCACTCCTCTTAATGACATAAGAGAGGGGAAAAAAAAGCTTGAGTTCTTTCTTACTGTTTGTCTCCCAAAGATGGAGTATGATAATACTCATCCACTGCAATAAAAAGTTGTTGTGGGCTTCCTCCAAAATTGAGCTCAAATGACTCCTCACAGGTTGTACAGTCTGAAAGCAACCCTGCAAGTGCCCTCTGCTCTTACCCAGTCACCACGCAAATTCTGCTCCTGTAAGTAGCAAATTGTATACCCAGCATTCCTCATAAACACCTTCCATTCACAAATCTCCCTTTATGTTTGCAGTAGGATAATAAATAATTTGATTTTCAATCTCCTCTGCATTTTTCCCAACTTTCCCAAGCTGAACTCATTTGTATCTCAACTAAACACAGGTATTTCCTGGTCTAAGTTGTATCACACTACTTTTATGTGCTTTGGAAAGTAATTCCATTTTAGGATTTTGAACTACTCTAGTGCAGAACACAGTGATTTATTAACAGTTAAAAATTCTGTTTAATGTCAACTTGACAAATTATTTTTCCAGTTAAGGGAGCTCTTTGTGTCCCTAAAGTACAAATAAATATTTTCATGTGATTGTTGTTCCAAGTTTAGGTTTAGTAGAATCAAAGTATTAATGAAAAATGTATTTATCTTACATTTCAGTCTCTCTGACAGGATGTATATGGCTATCACTTGCAAATTGTAACAAATCACATAAAGCTCAAAGAAACAAGTAGAAGCTTCTCTTTTTTGAAAAACCCAGCATTTCCTATTTATCATCTTAGCAATGCAGCAGTACAAGAAAGTGTTATACAAGAATCTGCCAAAACATAAACAAAACCTGCGAACCTCATTTCCTCTCAGCATCTAACTAATGAGAAATGCAACTAAATAAACACTATGCATGCTAAATCACAGGGGGGTTAGTTAAGTGTTTGGGTCAATCATCAAATGTGCTGTTAACAGCAGTAAGTCTTGTTTGGAAACAACTTTGACATAACCAAATCTGTTGAGCTTATCAGTGACCCACAAATCTAAACCCCCAAATTTAAATAGACTGAT
This sequence comes from Polioptila caerulea, assembly GCA_013397295.1. Lineage (NCBI taxonomy): Eukaryota > Metazoa > Chordata > Aves > Passeriformes > Certhiidae > Polioptila > Polioptila caerulea. The sequence goes on along the minus strand of VYXF01010206.1, from coordinate 792,795 downwards.
CTACATCAGGCCACTGTTGCATTTTAAACATATACATTCTATTAATTCATATAATTAATTGAAGAGAAGTACTTCTAAAAGACATAAAACCCATCAGCAGCCTCTTTTAAATAAATAATCAGGATCTCTCAAACATTTGAAACCTTAACCTCCAATGTCCTACTGACTCTGTCAAGATGTGAAGCAAAATGGTAAGAAGCATTAATGCTTACCATTCTGTAATGTGTTTCTTGCTGTCATAATTCAACTGCACATAAGCAGTGAGATTTTTTTCTAAAGAGTTTTAAGCAGTATGTGGAGAAGTTGCAGTGTCTACATAATAAGATAGATCACACTTAGTGACTAGCCACTTGACATTTTCCTTATAAATTTATAACTAAAGCCTTTATGCAAGTGCAGCAGAACTAAAATTTAATGGCTGGAGGACAGACAGAACAAGGTCACCCAAAACTATTATATTCCTTCGTTGACAAAAATAAAAATACCTAGGTTTTTCTTTTGTACTTGGAGAACTTAGAAGAAAAGGCAACAAGGGGACTAAAGGAATAATCAAAATGTGAACATGCTTTACCCTCCCCCTTCCTATCTCCTTTAAAGTTTTGTCAGCCTAAATTTATTCTCAAGTACAGATGTTTGTGGACAGACTTTCTCACATGGTGCCTAGGAAGCTGGGTCAGGAGCTCTTATTCCACTGCTGTTCAGGTGAAAGCCCCCTAAATAAGACCACAGCTACTACAGAAGGCAGTGTGGACCACCAAGTTTGCACTGGTCATGTCTCCATGGGAGTGAAGGAAATGAGCTGCTGCACGTGTCCTTCAGCAGCTGACAGGGCAGGGAACAGCACTTTCTAGGATGGGACTCAGATGTGACCATGGGATGAGACCCCATACACAAGGCATTGTGCCTTTCTCCTATTTCACACAGCACACTTCCCAGGTCTCAGGCAAATGCATTTCAATTACCAGGGTAAAAAGAATTCAGAATGCACATTTTGCTTTAAAGTTCAAGGATTTTAAACATCTAGTGAAAAAAAAATTCCTTCGTCCTACATCCTTCATCCCATGACAGGAGAAGGAAACCTTTACACAGGGTGATATTTTGGCTTTTCCATCTTCAGTGATCCAGATTAATGTAAACTGTAATCTTCATAGCTGTCATTTTCACAAGGTACATTTCACTATTTTCTAAGTGTTCGAAGTAGGCAGTCTAGAATCATTTACATGAACAAAAACAAGGGCATCCCAGCACTCACAGAAACCATTATCAGTGTCACCATTTTCCTATCTTAGAATAACATGGAGAAAGTGTGGGAACAAGCCTCAACTTCTTATTTTCCTCTAATAATGGAGACTGAGGGAATAAATCACAATCAGTTAATTTATTTCTTCCAATTCCGACAGTGGGAAATCAGGGCCAAGTTAAATATTTTATTCTCATGCATGCAAACAGCAAAGGCTCTTTTGTAAGAGCAGCTTTTTATGCATCTCTGAAGGCAATCTCAGGCAAAGGCACGGTACGCAAGCAGAGTGATCATTAACAGCAAGTAACACAAATGAGCCCCGAAACCTTACCTCATCCTGAACTCTCATCCAAGCTATGTGTAACCTTCTCAGTACACCAGAAGAACAAGCAAGTTTTAACCACCTAACCACTGTGCCAGGCTGCAGATGCAAGCTGCAACCCTACTGCTTCATTACCTACATCAAATTCATGCTGAATTCTAAACAGAAGCAGGAGTTAAAATGAGTTTAAAAAATTAAGCAAGAAGCAGTATCAGCCCATAACTCTTCAATTATCTCTAGTCTTAAAGTAAAATAAAAAAGAAAACCCTTTATTTCCATGATTCTGCCTCACTTTAGGCTTATAATGATAAAACTGTGCACCTTCTTCAGCTGCATCCTTCACACATGGAAAGTCTCTTAAGAAAGGAGCCCACAGAATCTTTTGTCACTCCCCATTTACACCAATTCATGACAGAAGTCTGGGAAATTTAGTGACATAGAACTAAAACAAAAATAGAACTAAAACAAAAGTATCTTCAGCTATTGAACTAATGAACAGCAAATATGTAAATTACTCCTTTCATGTACATTGTTTCCTTGCCCTCTTACTTTTCAAAACTTTTACCCAAGGCTCCTACTGCAAACAGCAGACTAGCAGATGACAATTTCTGATTTTCAGCTAAGCATCATTTTACTCTAGTCAATTCATGTAGATGATTTTGCTCTGTTTGGGGAAACTAAAATACTGCCTATATCCACTCAAAGAAAATGTTTACACTTGCCTAACTCAACTAGACTCAAAGCAATTTCAGCATATCTCTAGCTTTTTCTAGATGGCACAAATTGAACAGTTCAATCTTTTGTGGTAAGGAGAATATCCCATTCAGTGTTTGCTACATATCATGCCAGAAACAGGGATTTCTGAACAACATACACATGAAAACAGCTGCAAAAAATACAGAAACATTAAATCAGGCCACCTGTCCTGACTGGTAGAACACACTTGTCTTTCATGTCATTGCTGCAACCATCAGGACCTAAGGGTATGGGCAAGACTGATTTTGGGGACAGAGGCAGTATCTAGGTATAATCTAAAGTAAATTAACTTTCCCATACACTGAAGAAATGCCCGTGCCTCCAAAAGCTGGTCTACTTTTTCCAAATTAAGTAGTCAGCTGTGCTACTAAAAATATAACACCTTCAGAATTTGTCCTGCAGAATGATGAGGGACAAGAAAACTAAGCCAAAGAAAGTAAAGCACCACTGATTAACCAGCTAATAATCTCAAGATGAGGATCACGCTCACCATTTCCCATGCTCTCTTCTGTAACTGCCTTCATGGACACCCAAAGAACACAAATCCTTGAAGCTTCCATTTGTGTCAGAATTTTACTAGGTAACCTTAAAAGAAGTATAAATCCATTTGGACAATTAATTGATTTAAATACTCACTGATTGTTTAGCAGCCTGAAATAGTCCTCAAAAATAATTTAAAAAAAAATCTTCTTTATACATGTTTGCAAAAAACACCTTGCTAGAAGTCAGAAAGCCACTCTAAATCAGCAAACTGAAATAATAAGGACAAAAAGAATGCTAATAAAAAAGCAGCTAAATCACTGTCTCAATGGCATCTAGGAGTGTGATGGAAACTCGATCTGAAAGGGGGAAAAACCACAGAAAGCAACCATAAAAATAAAAATTATAACAATCTCTGAAAGCTGCATACTTAAGTTTCTCAAAGCACTGGTCTAGTTCTGTTTACTTTGGGATTTCAATTACAGCAGTTTCAACAGCAACCAGTACTTTCTGTTATCTGAATTTTGGCTGCACTTCAGCTGAGGCAACTGAATTTTAAACTGTAATGCTGGAGTTCTTGTTATACCACTGAGTGATGGCATTTTCAGTATAATATAATGCATCAATTTGCTATATAATAACATACATCGCTGTAATGTACATCACTGTGGTTTTGTTTTTACCTTTTGAATCTCTCTTTGCAAGTCACTTGAGCAGAACAGGAAGTGTTAATTATTCACCAGAAAGATTTCTGGTCTTTCCTGAATTAGTCACACAAGAACTTTAATAGTCAAAGGAGAGACTGCATCACAGAATAATGGATAATAATGGGGTCCTATCTTCATCAAGAGAGAGCTGCAAAACCACCTGAGACTCACAGATGTGTAATGCAGGCAGTTCTTGCTCTTCTAATTGCATAGCAACTCTTCTGATTGAAAGAGATTTCCTCCACCCACCACAAACACTTCCTTCTAGATGAACCAATAACATGTCAGTGGGTCAATATTGTCCTACAGCAAGTTCTGATTTAAAACAAACACCTGTTTCTAAATGAAAACAACATGTTTTTAAACGAAAAAATGAAAAACTCCTTGCTCCTAAATACTCCTTGCTATAACATCTCTTCAAGGCTCCTAAAGCACTGTGGAATTGAATAGAGGGATATATGATTCACAAATGAAAACAGAGAGAGTCCATGCAGTGAAAAGCATGGACCAACTGTCACACAGTGTATCAGCAGCAGAAATAGCAATAAATCCTTCCCAAACTTAAATGTCAACAAGGGGACTTTTATTAAAAAAGACACATCCTAATACCCATATCTTTATGGGTTTATAATCTCTAAAGCCTTGTAATAAACAGATGTCTTAAAAAAAAAAAAAAAAATCAACATTAGAGCCCAATGACTAAAGCAGCACACAAGAGAACGTTAAACAGGAACACATCCAGTGTCCAAAATAAAGCAACTGCTAAAAAACTACAGTCAAAATAAGAGAGGAATATATAGTGACATTTAACACCATATGCAGAGGCATTCTAACATCTAACTTGATGTTAGATTCTGGAAAAGAATTATACTTCAAAATAGATATGCTAGGAGTATCACAAATACTCCATGTGTTTGACAATGCCAGGAGTTAGTCCAAGCAGCAGTTAGTCCACTTTCCTAAATATCTCAACCTGGTCCATCTTAATTATTATTTCCAATGCAAGCTTAATTTCAATTATTTTGCCAAGAAGTACTAATCACAAAGTCTCAATGCCAAGAAAAATATACTAGAGGTGTGCAAATACTACTGTTAATTGTTTTCTTTCAAAAGCTCAAAAATTAGTCAGCACCTAGAGAAGGTACTGAGTATATATGGACTAATCCTAAAAGCCTTTTATAAGTTATAGCAAAAATGATGGTTCATCCACACATCTACGTAAAAACTAATTTTAAAACCCCAGTATTTCAGCTTCTTCAAAGAATTTAGATGTATTTTAAATTTTGTAAAATTCTGATCATTTAAAAAATTTAAATTACGACACTTTTTTCCTATTAAAAATGGAGTAATTATACTAACATGCTTGCAAATTAAAATTGGAGAGAATCTTCACAATGGAAAAATGCTAAATGAGAATTGCTTAAATTCCTTCACAGAAGTACACAGCCAAAAGTTTATTCTAAAAATAGAAATGAATAGATTTTAAATTGATAAACATGTTAACCATTCAGGGGAACATTTGAAACCTATCTGCATGAATAAGCAAGCATTTGTTAACACCCAGACAATTCTGGAAACCATTACTGTCCATTAGTTCACTGAAGGAGATTACTAAGGAAAAGGTAACAGGAGGGCATTAAGTAATGAAGAAGCATTACCAACAACTGGTCCTGCAAACTGGTGTCAGCAATACCCAACCTAGAACTCTTCTTGCTTCAGGTAAAAAATGCATTTCACTCAGTAATAGTGGATACTTGCTAAAGAAAAGTTTCAAAGACACTTAATTGATTTTTCCAAAAGCCAGGCTCCTTAATATTGACATTATCTTGGACCAAAATAGCATCTAATCAATAGTTAGAGGACAATACAATTTCCAATACTGAGGGACTCTCGCTAAATGACAGCATTTTGCCTACTTTATATATGCAGCTTCCTCTGAGACACCTCTGAATATAATAATTAGAGATAAAACTGCAGTTATGGCAACAGAATTGATGTCAGTAACAGTCATATTGTGAACGATGGTTGTGTTTTAGCAATTAAGTCAATGAGCACATGACTCTGGATTCTGCTTTTCCAAGGGCACAACTGGGTGGTCATCATGAAACCAGCCTGCTTTTCGTTCTTCTAAACACAGCTTCAGATCTAGTATTCTGCTCCTTTCTCCTCCCCCTTCCTTAGATGCTAAAGATTTAAATAGGACTTTCAACTTAAATAGCACATTCAACCAAGCAGAAGTTAAATATATACATTACTAAGACAGGCCTTCAAATAAACAACTCACCCAACACTAGACACTATATAATCTAAAGAGCCAAAATCTAAAGACAGTAATCATCAACCAAAATCTTTTTCTCTGTTCGTCTGACTGCTTATTAAAATTATTTTAGGAAAACTGGTTTTTATCTCCATTCAAAACTTTTCATTACTCCCAGTTAGTGTCTAATTTACACCACACAAACACTGGAAATCCAACACTAGCCAAAGTACATTTATTAAAGCATATAACACTGATGAAAGCAATATTAGAAATCAGTTTCCTGAAAACACTAATAAAAATACTACCATATTTAGAAACTGAAATTTATCTTCCTTGCATTGATTTATATTGTTCAAGTTCAGGGCATGCAAATGGTGGCCAGATTAAACAGATGGAACTGAACAGGATACCTTAAAGTCTTTCATATATAACATGGAGCAGCCTTCTCTGCTGCAGGGAAGATGCCAGACGACACATTAAATATAAAAATCCATCAACAATTTTCTAATACAACTTCTCTGTACAGGCAAGTACTGAACTTACCACACTGCTACTAGTCAGGTGCTATAAACAGAAACAGAACACACAACTGCAAACATCTTCCTTCTCCTCATGGAACACTGCAACTCTTCAGCTACTATATTTTCCTGAGTACAGGTAAGGAACAACTTAGAGTTAATGGAGCTATGCTCTACAATACACTGTTTGACATTCAAGATTTCAAAAAACTCAACAACCCCCAGAAGTTTAACCCCACACTCTGAGTTTATAAGCTTTTCACCATTTTAATCAAAAGACCCATCTCTATTACAAAAAATAGCTTTATATTAAAATCTTAAATTAGAAGATAATGATCAGGCATTTTTGCAGAACCTAAAAATACCAACCCGCTACTTCTGGACATTAATGTCATCTCCACAGCCTGAAACCATTGTGGCCATTCACACAAAGGTTTCATTTGTCAGAACCATTTATTATTCAATGCATATGGTGTCTTCAACAATATATTGTTACGTGGCCTTCTCAGTGTCCCAAGGAGATGTCATTTTAATAGCTGCAGCTACTCTGACCCAAGTTTCTTCACAGATCTATAATCGAGAGAAGGTGACTCATGCTGCAGCTACTGCTTGATTCTCAATTCTTCCAAAACCAAAGAAGGGACTCCATCCTAGCAAGCCTTGCCTGTTCAAAATAGACAGGAAATATTTCTGATGCTTCACTTAAAAAAGGAGAAAAAAGAAAGCGAGAAAATAGCAATGGAATTTACCAGCCTAAAGTGATTATGAAGTTTATCTTAACCCACATAAGGGTTTCAACATAATCAAGATCAAATACTGTCCAACAACACTCACAAGACATTTGTCCCAACTTTTGAAGTACAACATTAACTACATCAGTCAAGGTTGCATATTTGAGGAGACACATGAACACAATTACATTTCTAACTTCAAAGAACAGAAGCAGTAATTGGCTGAGAAAGTATATCACATTCATAATTTTTACCCACTGGCTCTAAAGAAAGCCTGTGTCTATTTATATGTACTAACTTCTAACTTAAAAAGAAATTAAATTCCAGTAATGGCATAGCATGTTAGCAAAAACACTCAAGTCAAAACCAGACATCTCCAATAAATACATCAATCAAGGATCATTCTCTCGAGTTAATGTTTTGCATCACTGATTTCAACACCTTAAAAGAAATACTGAGTCATGAGGCTTCCACCAATTCGAGACAATAACAACATCTAATTTCAACAGAAGTGGTAAATTGTTTGGAATTTATGGACTTAAAATCAGCAGCAGTATTTCCCCAAAACTGACACCTATATTATAACCCTCCGACTGACTGAGCTTTTCATCAGAAACTTTTAAGAACTGAAAGCATCTTCATCAAAATGAAGCACTATACAAAACACATCTCTGGTACCATACAACATTTGAACATTTTACTAATTAGCATTAAGACAGATATTTCCTAGCACTAACTGTGGAATTGTCTGCACTGCTCACACAGTAAGACCTTTGACTCATCACAGTTTACAGAAGACACGAAGAAGGTTCTGTCGCACAGAAAGACAGAAACGCAGGAAGAAGGTGACCTGGACACAGTAACTTTTAACTCCTCCACGCTTCAAAAGGAGGACAATCTACTTCTTCCTTGTTTGTTCCACTTCTAACAACAGCAGCTACGATAGTGAATTTCATTCTGACTGATGAGGAAGTTACAATTAGATTAAAAGGTGCTGGCTATGTCTGTCTATAATAACATAGCACTCAAAATTAGAAAATTTTTATATACAGCTTTTGAATAAATTCATGGTTTATGCAAGAGGGCATTTTCCTCAAATTCGGGCTGCACTAAGTTAACAGACTTTTTAATCAAGCAAGCCTATTTTTGGATCTTCTTAAATAAAACGCCCTCATACACCAGCTGTTTGAATTTATTCACTCCTTAGAATTATCACACAGCAAGTTTAAAGGAAACAAAATCAATTACTGTTTTTTCCCTACAGAGAGAATGGTTAAATTATGGAATGTCTTCCTGCAGGACATTGCAAGGGTCAAGAGTACATATGGCATCACCAATTCATTATGCAAATTCATTGAAAAATAGGTAAGACCTACTAAGCTGTAAATCTATAAAACAGAGGACAACCTTATGTCAGACTGCCAGAAGCAAAGGAGATATACCAAGATAAGCATCACTGCATGCTTGCTCTGTCCTTATGCTTATTCCCTCAGCATCACTTATCACTCAAATCAGAAATAGGGCTGGATGTATCTTCGGTCTGATCCAGAACAGCTGGTTTTCATTAAATAACAAAATCTCCTTTCTGTTTTGTCTATTAAGTACTGCAAAAGAAAGCATTGTTTTCACATTCCTAGAAAAGAGCTTATTACAGTTAAAGTATTAAATCCAGTTCATCTGCTTTTACTTCAAGTGCCAATAAGCCCCATTTCACAAGGTAAGCTTCTACAGCAAATGGAAAACTCAGCAAAAATATGGTACCTTGTAACTGCAAATGTAAGGGGCAAGTGCTCACTGTACAAAAAAGTGGACAAAATTTGTATCTTTTGACTTCATTTGATATGTCCTTCTAGTTGTATTAAGACTGAGGGAAATCACAATTTATTATTCTTTATCCTGCATATTTTTATTCAAACAGGGAACACGACAAAGCTCAATTCCTCACCACCACTCTCTCATCAGACAGAAACTTCTTGATCTCATAATTCTCAATATCATCTAGAATTAGTATCTAATCAAATAATTTCAGTGTCTCTCCAATATCTCTTATCATACACTGTAGCACTTTGTAGGAAAGTTGTAAATAAATCAGTTTCTCATCAGACTCTTTGCCTCTCAGTTAAATAATCTGTCACTTCTATTTGTGCAACACACCAACAGATGTATTATTACAGCAGTTAATGCTGGATTTAAATATAAACTGTTCAAGTTCTTTTACCCAAGAATTTACCAGAGTATAATACAAGTTCATGCATAATATTAAAAAAAATATAATATTAAAGTACTCTTAGTCTTAACCTAAGAGTAAAATAGAATACACTGTGTCACATAAACCAACAAATTCACTGCTTGCTCCAGCATCTGATCCAAAGTGCCAGCCAGTGAAAGCCTGGCTAAGAAACCACATGATCCAAGCCCAGGGAAAACAGATTCCCAGAGGGAAAGGTACATATTTCAACAGTTTACTCCAGCCTCATTTAGGAACATCCATGTGAGGCTGCAACAACGATTAAAGCAAAATTAGGTTTAGGGAGGCATTATGCATTCACAATGACCTACACTGCCTGTGAGGTTAGACAGTGTTTATTAAAAAGGCAGTGTTTATTAAAAAGGAACACTGAGGGTTCCTATGAAATGAACTGCTGTAATCACCAAAAAAAGTAAGGAAAAGACTAGTCAGAAAAGAGGCTTCTAAATGGCACATATATATAACCATTGTTTGTTTGGAAGCTAAAAGCAAGCTTTGGTGATATATACTCACAAACTCATCATGCTTATGTTAAATGATTCACCGTTTGATCAAATGTTTAATTTTAGCAAACAAAATTGAGGAAAGAGCCAGATTGGCATGGCAAGGATCTGATGATACATAAGTGACTGGAAAATCCAGACTCGGAAATAAACTCTGAATTGGGCCTGCACAGAATGCTTGGGGCACAGTGTCTCATCACACATATGATGCATGCAGTGTCAGAGAAAGGCAGAGCAAATGGCAACATCCTGCAAAAGCCCTGCTGGCATGTTCTCAAATAATATTGCTATCAGTTTTAGCTGACTAAAGTACCTTATATTTGCCAGAACTAAGATGAGATGAAACGAATCATACTGTGTTTTCAATCAACTTCCTGCTGGCTGCCACCATTTCAAGAATGGAATTCATTTGTTTTATGTCTATTAACATATTTCCTTCTTTTCTGGTTCTAAGGCACTAAATGCAGTGGTATGCTATCAGTCTGGACAATAAAAAAGATAAGCAGCAGTCACTAAGGTACAAATAGAATTGTGAAAGTGTTACCCTCTCTGACACACTCACAGTATATGCTACCACCAGCTTACAAGTCCCTTCTATGCATATAACCACTTAACAGTAGCATCCCCAGCCCTTTGATGGTTTCAGTCACAAGTGAAACCTTCGTGGAGATCTTTCAAAGCCAAAGGGAAATTGCCATCATGTAGGTCATTAAAGAACAAGCCTCATCTCTAATAAGCAAAAAGGCTTAACTGGAATATAATACATCCGGTAATATATTCATGTATTTATAAAATCTTCAACCTTGAGATCATACATACCATAAGGGAAAGGCTTCTGAAATCCAGAAGTCTAAGAAAAAATAAATATTACATGATTCTATGATTCTCTGGTCTGTTAACCAGGAAAATAAGAAAGCATTTTTCCAGGTCATAGGAATCAGAAGTTAAGTACAGTACACTTTAAATGAAGTAATCTAAAATAAAAACTTGCATACTGAACCCTTTCCAATCCCTGGACACTAAGACTATTCCAATAAATAGTGCGATAGTGATTAATGACTGAAGTTGAAAATACAAAAATAGGGACAAAGGGGAGCAAAATATTTCCAAACACTAAGTTGTATGAATTTTTCATAAATAACATGAATACTGATGAGGTTTCCCAATTGAGATTATCTGGGTAAGTGAAATGATTTTGTAGAATATAAAGATTATCTCAGTGCTCCATTTAAACTTGAGCAGAAATGACAGACTGGAGACTTTAAAAAGAAGGGCAAGTCTGCAGATTCAAGGATGGATTTGTGATCTTCAACAAAAGGCAAGCAAACGTTAGTTGTTGACCTTAAGCAAATGTTTCAGAAGTTCTTAACAGCCTCACTCAAAATATCTTCTTTCAGCTGTTCATTTCTCAGTCTCTTAGATCTTGAAACATCAAGAGTTTAGTAGTTCTCCAGTCTCTAGAGATTCTTGAAACCTAGAGGATCTGAATTTCTAATATAAACCCAAGTCTTTTAAAAGAAGACCCCCTCCAACTTCAATGCAATAGTCCATACTAGTCTGCTGCTGTAATCTCTTTGCATGCCATCACTATCAACACGTGTCTCTGGAGCTACTTCTGTCCCTGGTCAACCAAGGAGCAAGCTTTAGCACCATAACCCACAGCTTACTTCAATTTTAATACTTCTTCCAGTCTTTTCCTTAAATGTTTCCTGTCATTGTGGCTTACTGCAGAAAGCATGCATCTTACTACAAGCATTCCTGTAAGCATTATATAAAATTAAATAATAATTAAAAAAAAGTATCATTTTTTATACTAGGTAAAATCTAGACCTTATTGTTTGACCCCTAGACACAGAATTGCTCTGCTGCTTACCTGGCTTGGGCTCACTCAAGAACTATGAAAGAGTTCTCAACCATTGCAATGACCAGAAAATTTAAAACAATGCTGTTCCTCTATCCTACCTTTTTTACAAATTCAATGGAAACTACTACATTAAATTACAAGTTTCAGAACTTTTCATAGCTTTAAATGTCCTGGCCCTGTTGTTCCAAAATGTCACAGGTAAGATGCTGTCGTGGGACATGTTGCAGGTCATAACCCTAGCTGAAATCTAGAGCAGCAGAATTTCAACTTCAGACGAATATGTCTCTTTGCCATCACAACTTACTTTATTCAGAAAGCTGGCATAAAACTGTAACCCCTTAAGAACTCCTGACAACGCAACTTAAATAGATCTGCATTGATTTACCAGACAATCCATTGAAGCACTAGCAAGGCCTAGGTAAATAAGGTCCTGTAGTCACTTGAGCTTTTTCAGGACTGAAAAGTACAGCAATAAACTCTGGAAACAGACAGCACAGTTTTTTTAAGTGGAAAAATAGATATTTAGTTTGCCACTGTGTATTGAAATGCACCTGGCAGACACTTAAAGAGACTGAAAAATAGGCTAATTCATTCAGTGTATTAGTGGAAAAACTGAGGGTTTTGTTCCACACTGCTGTCTTTCAAAATTATCATACAAAAACACCCCTGCACTCTGAAGGGAAAAAAAAAAGAGGAGGGCAAAAAAATACCACTTGATATCTGCTTGTGCAAAGAAAGCCTGTTTAAAAAAAAATCAGCTTTAAAGGCAATGGGAGATTTCTTGAGAGCCTCCTGTAACCATTAAGCAGATCCTTGAACACAAAGCACCAGATTTTCTTCTCATTATCAAAACATGCTGAACTAGCCAAGAAGTTGAGTCCAAAGAAAAAGTTCACTTTCAACTTTCTACAATTCTCCCATAAGTATCATGTTTCAGAAGTCAGTGCACTGCATTAGAGATAGCAAAAATTTGTTATCCGTTACTTTACAAAAAATATAAGATCCTAATATGGGAGCCTAACAAAACAAAAATAAACAAAATCATTTACTTTGTACTTATAATCTGTTTTGCAAGATCACTCCCAACAGGGCCATGGCATTTGTTGCAATTCAGGCTCCTGTCATAACTCAAAAATGGGATTCTATTTAAAATCCTGCCACTTCAATAAACCAACCAAATGCACAGTGACATCACTAAATCACTCTTATTGCATCTCTTTTCTCTCAGCCTCCACTTCCCCAGAGTACCTTAAATTGCATGACATAAATCCCAAGAAGGTACAATCACAGACAAGTGTAAATCTCAGGTGGGCCCTCAAAAGTCTATTTAGTCACATATTCTTTGAATTTTCCATAAATAAGAACATTAGGGACTAATGTTGCTGTGATAGACACTAAAGACGTTTTATGACAATGTGTATCTGCCAGAATACCACCTCCCATGGTACATCTGATTTAAAAAAAAAAAAAACCAAAGAAACCAGTAACGGAGACATCTTCACAAGACACGACCCTAGAGCTGGTAGTTTGGGAAAGAATAGATTTACTCTTTTTTTTTTCACCTTTGGCAAACAGTAATGACCCCTACTTCCTTCTTCCTAAAAGGGTATCAGCAAGCAGCTAACAAGGGCCTTATCTATTATGAACCACTTCGCTTTCGTAAGGTGGAGAAAGAAGTATGTTTTTGTCCTTAGCCTTTTTCCCTCATTAGTTATGCTGCCCTGAGTGAATTGTAGCGACAGCTCCCCGTTCCCGGGCACAGGGCAGGGATGTGTCAGGGACACCCGTCAGGGCACCCAGGGGCTCGCATTACTCATCTGCGCCTTTGAGGAGCTAAAGGCAGGCCCCGGAGCGCAGCCCGCAGCCCCGGAGGAGGGGCGGCCTCTCCAGGAAACCTGCGTGCCTGGGGAAGCGGCCGGGCCTCCCCCGCCGGGCTGCCGGGAAGGCCGCGGTGTCCGGGCGGCGGGGGGGCCGCGGGCGGCCTCGGCACCC
>VYXF01010206.1:699922-778416 GCA_013397295.1 Polioptila caerulea | reverse complement strand
TTTTGCCTCTCCCCGTACGTTGGGCACACAGTGGTACAGCCAGGGACGGCAGGCGGGGTGGGGGTGCCGGTGCCGCTCGCACATGCGCAGGCGGGCCCCCGACGCGGAAGTCTGCTGGAGGGAGCGGGTCCCGGGGGGCCGGGCCGGGCCCGTCCCGGGCTGCCGCTCCCGCTGTGCCCGGAGCTGCTGCGCCGAGGGGGGATACCGAACATCTTTCACTCGTCCCGCTCGCTGCCGGCGCAGTGTGCCGGGGCCGGGCCGGCTGTGCGCGCTCGGGAGCTCTCCCCGGAGGCTGGGCGGCTCTGAGGGGCTCCGGTGCGGTGCGGGGTGAGGACAGGGACTTGTTCCCTTTGGGCTCCGCTTGGAGAGGGGTCTGGAGGGCCCCGAGGGCCACGTTTGGCCTTCTGTTTGTCTTCTTATCCTGTAGCTGTTCGTCCTCGGTTCCCTCAGTCCGAAATAAAGCCGTGTGCGTGTTTGCCGTACTCGGGGGTCTCCTCGGCGGTGGTAAACACCACTCGCTGCGTGAGCACACGGAGCTGTGGGCTGGCCCCATTCTCCGCCACCTGCAAGAGGTAAGGGATGGCAGGGAGGGAAGAGCTCAGCGGGCACGGTCATTACTGGCTGCCGCCCTTTGACGGACAGGAAGGGAGAGGGGAATTTCCAGCACCTGGACTTGAGGGCTGGGTGATGGGGATTGTACCTCTGCTACCGGTTTAGCCAATGGTATTGAGCAAGTCACAGCCTTGCGCTCTCTGTACCTTGGTTTTGTCTGTGAAATGGAAATACTGCTGACCCCACCCCCCCCCGGCAGAAATTTCAGATTTGAATGGAAAATGTGTGGAAAAATACTGGTGTGGAATTAACGAAGTAGAATTTCGATCCATTCCTGACTGCTGTTGCCTGTCTTATACTTTGATTTTTGCTTTGCACTTAAAACCAAGGTTATTAAACTTTGAAAATAATAAACATTCTTAACAAAATTCAGAGTATGTGAATCTTTGTGAGCAACGAATTAATTCTGACAAATATATTATGGCTTTAGTATTAAGCTTCTTAAAGCATCTTCTATCAAATTAATTCATAACAGGAAAAAAACCAATAACAAAGTACATATACACCCATGCTTAAAACTTTTATTAAAAGTTGGTATTTAATTGAAATCATGTATAAACAGATTTGTGAAACGGCTGGTTCATGGCAGTTTATTAATGATGGTGATTTTATCAAACCATTCTAGTCTGGAGTTGCCTGACTCCCGACTGATGAAACTCTCTGCCCTCTCTAAAGTGTCTGTGGCTGCAGACCACCCTGTACACTGAAGTACCGGGGCTGTCCCTTGGCAAAGCTCTCTGAGGACAAAGCTGAGCTGCTGAGGAAACACTGCTGAGGGTACCAAGAGAAGCAAGTACGTGCAAAAAAATAGCCTTGGCCTTGTTAACTCAGCCCTTTAAGCCACTAAGCTGGAAACTGAAATGGTCTCTTTTGTGCTGGTTACCTGCACTAATAGCAGAGGCTGTAAAGTCCCCTCAGATAAGGAGTGGCTTCTTAAAGATGATCTAATAGGCTTTATGTCTATAATTGCTGTTAAGGTAAGCTCCTACTGCGTTAGCTTTCAACCATTACAAATTCTTTCTGCTCAGTACTCTTGTGTCATTTCAAATAAACCTTGGCTTTCAGCACCTGAAGGGAGCCTAGAAGAAAAATGGAGAGTCTATTTACATGGGCATGTAGGGACAAGGACAAGGGGGAATGGCTTTAAACTGACAGAGAGTAGATTTAGATTAGATAATAGGAAAAAATACTTAACTGTGAGATTGGTGAGGCACTGGAGCAGGTTGCCTAGAGGAATGCTCCATCCCTGGAGTGTTCAAGGCCAGCTTGGATGGGGCTCTGAGCAACCTGGTCTAGCAGAATGTGTCCCTGCCCATGGCAGGGATGTTGGAATTAGGTGATCTCTCTCGAAGTTTTTTCCAACCCAGGCCATTCTATAATTTTGTAAAGTGATGTTGGGATAATGTCAAAATCCCAATTTTTCAAGCAGTTCAGATTTTTAAAAACCCTGCAAGGGTGTGGTACTTCACTCCAAAGTTAAGAACAAGAAAAGCATGAATTTAGGGACAGTGCTGTTACACAAAGCAAACACTTATGGATCATGCTGCCAGTGAAGACAAATGAAAACTAACTCTGGCTGCTACTAATGCCCTCAGGAAAAATAAACTCAGGGACACACACATGATAGACTTCAGGATTATAGTGCAGTTGAATACCATGGAACCCAGAAGAGGGGAGCATGTGCTTTGATTTCATGCCATGTTTGTAATAATGTACTTGGCCTTTTTTTTTTCTTTTTTAATATGACCTTTGCAACACTGGTTTTGTATATTTGTGATATTTCCTGCTTTGTTTAGACAACAGAAAATTACCAATGTATCAGTTCAGCGTTGTTTCCTGAAAATTCAGTAAGTTAATCTGTACCTGCTTTTCTAAACCCTTTGATGTTTTGATTTGTGTCATGTGTCTGCTAATCACATCCATCCATTTGCAACCACCAGAAAGTCTGTTTCTGTGTTGAAGTGCGGCAGCAAGGGGAAGTACAGCCGAGACAGGCTTCTTTAGAGGCTGGCGAGGAGAAAACTGGTTCAGCTGATCTAAAATTAATGGAGTCATGAACAGGGCGTTCTCCATTCAGTGTGCAGGCTCTCCCTCCAACCTGAGCCAGGCCTCTGGCCCCTGAGGAGTTTCACTGCTAACTGACCTTTTCTCTGCCTTTTTTGATCCAGAGCCCAGGCCCTGGATGCTTTCTCAACCATGTACGAGCATCTACAGATAAGTGGGCAAAACAGCACTTAGGAAACATATGGAGGGATGGGTAGCATATAAGTTGGACAGGGCTGGGAATATTGACTTGCAGAAAGTCCAGATACAGCAAAGCATGTTTCAACCTTTGGAAGCAAAGGTTGAAATTCATTGTAAACATGCATTAGGCATTGGGGGCAAAAACCTCCTGAGTGATGGGAAGGTAATTTGGAGAAGAGCGATGCTTGGAATAGTGAGCAACAGTTTAAGTACATAACAAGAGAAACAGCTCATGCAATTTTAGTTCTGCGTGTCTGAATGCATGAAAGAGATGGAGAAGGTGCTAATCCTTTTTAATGAGTAACCCTGCAGCTATTCTCTGGGCATATTTTTGCAGACAATTCAGAGAATACAGAGAAAAGCAGCCAAAATACAGGCTGCAGATGCTGAAACACTTGAAAAAATCTAATGTTTACTATCTAGCCATTTGAGGGGAGATTATAACCATACATTCTTATTTAAAATTGTCACCAAAAATAGAGGGTATTTGCTAGCAGGAGACACAGAATTTAGTAAAAGTACAAGCAGATGTCTGTTAAGGAGATAAATGCTTAGGACATATGCAGAAAGTGTTCTCTTGGTAAAGTCTGATTTTAAGCTCTCACTGAGGTTCACTTCTAGCTCATTCTCAGCAGGACCCCATTTCAGGATTAGATGAGGTAATAGACCTCACGGAATCAGGAACCAAAACTCCACCAAATTTAGAAGCATCAGTTAAATACCATTGTTTCTCAAAAGCTCCCTTTTTTTTTCTCACAATGCTAGAAAAGGCTGTACCTGTATATAATCAGAACATTTGGGGGTGGTTTATTTTAGTATAAACATGATTGCCTGACTGAAATACATGTGCACAACCATGAAGTGGAGCAGGTGGAGAATGTCACAAGTATTGTACATCTTCCTTCTCATCCTGAGATCTAAATTACCATGAAATGATAAAAGTGACTCGTGATGCCAGTCTGTTTGAGAGACTCTTGAACTGATTGAAATAATCACCACTTTTTAATTCCTCTTCAGTAGGCAGATATTCTTAGTGAAATCTTTTCCTTTGGAAGATCATTCTTGTTAAAACCTGTACTGAGGCTGTGAAATAAAATGAGCATGTGGGAAAGGGCAGTGGAGAGGACATGTCTGAGCTCAAGCCATAGCAAACAATAAAAGTGAACAATTATGATGATTCACTAGAGGCCAGGGCACAGACTGCAGACCATGAAGGCATTAACCTGCAGCAAGTCAGCAACATAGATCTGACCCTGGGAAAGGTGACTGAACTGTGCCAAAGGCTGGCTGAATCGGGACTGAGGCTGCCAGGCTTGCAAGTGCCTGCTCTTTGCTGCATAGCTCACCGAATTTTCTCCATTTGAAATGCATACCTTGGGTGTTTTATGCACCTGGCCTGGCAGGGTGTGATCCAGCTGAATGCCTCAGCATTTACTTATTCATTTAGTTTAAGTTCGGTGTCAGTGCAAGCTGTCTGAAGAGAGAAGTGCCCACACCTTAGCCTCTGGCTTGGCCTCAATGAATCCAACTCAGTTTTCTTTGCTGCTTGAAGAAAGTCCCCAGATTAAAGAAAGCAAGCTGAGCTCATCTTGGCTCTCAACATTGCTTGTGTTGACAAAGCAAAAAAAAAAATATTTACCAGCCATGAATTAAAAATTTATGAGTCATGCATATTAGAAGGTTTTTGTAGCTGTGTCTTTTTAAAACATAAAGCATAAGCTTGAAAACTAAAGGGCAAGTTTAAATAGTTACAACACAGAATTTGGAATTGGGACTTTGACATTCTTCTGGTTATTTTAAGTCTGTCTCTGTGCCTCAGTTTCGTTTTCTTGAATGGAAACGATAATCTCATGGGCACTCTGGTAAAGGAGTCTTTATTGGATGGTGTTTTTAGAAATGAAAAACTGCTGTTGTTGCTATTACTGTGACTAAGAGAGTGCCATTTCTTTGCAATTAATGGCTGGGTGGAGGGTCCAAGGTCAAAGAGAAAGTTCTTAACCAGTTGCAATTTGCGTTATTATTACTAACCCAGAGGCAATTAATAATACTTCTATTTTTTTTTCACACGTATTTCTTCCCCTTCCTGCCCTTTATGTAATCCAGGGCACTTTGAAAAAAGCATAGATGGAAAAATTGGAGTGCAGTTAAACATTCTAGGCTAATCTAAAAATGCCAGCTAATATATTTCAAATAAAAGATCAGAAGATTAGACATGATTTAGTAAAAGGAGTGAGGATGCCTAGAAAACAAAAGTGAGTAGTGACCTCACATGGTGATGTGACAGCGACTAATACTGAAATCACTCACACAAAAATAAACCTGCAGATGTTAAAAGATGTGTAGATATGGCACTTTGGGACATGGCTTAGCAGCAGTGCTGGGTTAACAGTTGAACACATTGATCTTAAAGGTCTTTTCCAACCTAAATGATGCAATGGTTCTATGTCCTGTATAATTGAGACTTTCATTCTTATTAGAAAGCATGAGACTAATGAATCTGCAATGATGCTGAACTTGTGCTAGGCATTTCTGGGTGCTGGATGGCAGACTCAGCAAAGACCATTC
This sequence comes from Polioptila caerulea, assembly GCA_013397295.1. Taxonomy (NCBI): domain Eukaryota; kingdom Metazoa; phylum Chordata; class Aves; order Passeriformes; family Certhiidae; genus Polioptila; species Polioptila caerulea. The sequence goes on along the minus strand of VYXF01010206.1, from coordinate 772,995 downwards.
TTAGCCTTTGAATGTTCTCTTTAGGAAATGACCTCCAGTACTTCCTTAAAATAAATAAATAAATAAATAAATAAGCATTGAAGTAAGCATTGTGACAGCAAGTTTACTAGGAGGAAATCAGCTTTGGAAAGTGAAACAAGCTGCCTCGGGTCACACAAGAAGGCACCTGCAGATCTAGTAATAGCATTCACATTGCTCAACTCCCAATATAGCAACCAATGCAGAGTCTGTGCTGTCTTGCAGAACTCATGCCTTGGGTACTCCTATAAGCACCTCCCAGGGCCTGCTTCCTCTGCCACAGTGTCCAGGTTTGCTTAACATGGTATCCCAAATTATCTTTGCTGCAGCTATTTGGTTTATAAATTGCATGGATAAAAATTAATAAAGCACTATATGTCCTTCCGTTTGAAAAAGCAGCTTAGGCCAAAGGAATATGGTTAAATTGAAAGATAAAATATTACTGATATTTATATATTTCTTCTGTTTTCTTTACCTTTCTTCAGGATTTTCATAATGCCCTGTACAAAGGGATCTTGTCTGCACCTACGTCTTCTGGGTCCTACTGCAACACAGATAAAAAAGCATTATAAAACTCTCATCTTGTATAAATATGAAAAGGTTCACCCTTCATTAGATTGGAAGGTGCCTGCCCCTGGTAATCTGTTTGAATATAAGCTATTTCTGCTCTTTCCTCCACTGCTCTGAAGATGTCAGCCCTGGGGACGCAGCAACTGAACATATATCTTGGCACTTCAATAGGTTTATTAATTCTCTGACTTCTGACCTGGTGTTTCTGAGCACAGCTGAGATGAGCAGTAATTCCCTCATAAACACTCCAGTGTCAGGGAGGCTTAATTGCTTGGCGTCATGAGAAAGTGTTTGGTAGTTCAATGACAAAAGGTCTTAGAGAACGTGAAATGAGAGCTGACAGTTCTCCTTTGCTGCCCCTGCCTGCTCCCTTCCATAATGTATCCAGCTTTTAGCTTTTTCAGGGCTGTGGCACCAACATTAGCAGAACAAACCCTGATCTGGCTGTTTATGGTATCCATGTGATCACAGCAAGATCAGAAGTTAGAAGTCATAAGTGCAGCTCGGGAAATTTTGTAAACAGCAGCAGCACCAATTTCTTTTATAGCAAGTAAAAAAAAAAATACATTGCAACTGGAAATGAAGAGCATACAGAGCAGCTGTTTCAAATTTGTCTGATGCTGTTATAAAACAAATTTAAAGTGTTAACAGTTGTACCCATGGCACAGTTTCCCCTGCTGTGTGCACACTGACAGCTTTCCTTTATACCATATAACTGAGCTACCACATTTGTGCTCAGTTCCCTTGCTGTTCCTCTGAGATGCACTTCTCTGGCTGTGGGCTGGAAATGACTGGGCAGACTCCTGGACTTGCAGGAATGCTGTGCAGCCAACCACATCATGCCATGCAGCAGCATCTGCTGGGCTGACTAGTGCTTGTGGTGGTCCTCAAACCTTCTGCCCATCCTGTTAAATGTGTGTCACCTTCTGACTCCAGGCAGAGTCACACCTCCAGGGAGCCCCAAGTGTTTCACACTCTGCCTGTCACATAGAGTTGATGGCAGGATACAAGCTGGAAAGGCTGGAGGAGGTGGTGACCCTGGCCAGCTTAGTGCTCCCCGGGCCAGAACAGCAGCCACCGGCCTTGAGCAAATACTGAAGAGGAGGGGAATTGGTGAAGGGCTGCTGGAGAATCCTGTCCTGCCTCTTGCAGTAATGTACCTGGGGCACTGTGCTCTACTCTCCTCTCCCTGGGCTGAAAACACCGAGATCTGAAGGAGTCTTTCACCCCAAAGGGCAGAACTGCTATTCCAGTTTGGAGGAATATTTTCCAGAGAGTGAGGAAATGGTGCTCGTTGAAGGTAAGAATGCTGAGGCTTTGAATTTTCCTTAGAAACTCAGCAAGAGATTTCTGTACCCCCCTCTGTCAAGCTGCAAAGCATTTCACTCTAACAGGCTACCGCTAAAGGCAGGATCCCCCATTTTGTTTAGTCAAGTGAGAAATTTGAGGAGAACCTGGAGAGCAAAGCAACAGATAAGAAATCCAAGAAGCAAGTCATGAAAGAATGGTTTCCAGGGAACTGGGGGAGTTAGGACTCAGAAACTGGAAGTGAAGCAGTAGTTAGGGAGATGCTTCTGACAAGATACAGACATGGTATGTCTGTATTCAAGATTCTGACATGGTGAGAAACCTTGGCCCAGCTGCAAAAGGAAGAAATTGATCTGCACAGCAACACTGTAGCTGGGACAGAAAGTGGAGGGCAGACTGGATGAGAGACAGGCTGCAGCACCTGAACTTCATGACCAAAAGAACTAGTGGGAGCAGCTGGGAAACTCCAGCTGCTGATCCTTACTTTGCTCCTGCACAGCTCTGTTGACGGTACCAGCAGTGCAGAAAGAGGAATGGGCTGCATGGTATGAGGCCACTGCTGGGTGGAGGTGAGGAGATGCTATCTCCCCACAGCACAAGGAGCAGCCATCTTTTTCCTACCCACAGCAGCAGGCGTGGCAAGCCTTGTCCCGAAGTCTTTGGGACTCTCCATCCCAGATTTCATAGCCTGTAACACACCAAGCACACAGGTGGCCTCCGAGTCACACAGCTGCTGTGAGAGGGAGGATTTCTTAGGAGCAGGTGGGAGGGAAAGTGGCTGTCAGTGTTTGTGTATGAGTGAGGGGGGTAGAGGCCTCAGAGTGGGGCCAGGAGATGGAAACGGGCTCACTGCAGCTTCTTCACTTTCTGAAGGTCGACTCACCGTTCCAGTTTTGCAAACACATCTTCAGCTTTAGCAGTGAGTCTGGCCTGTGTGGGCCCCAAATGTAGGGATTTGTAGGATAAATTGAGGGTGTGAGTGGAGTAAGAGTGTGGCTAGAAGACCAGTGCAAATGCCTACACTCAGGTGTGGAGCTGAGTGCTGGCACAGTAATGAGAAACACTGGGTGGTCCTGTATGTCTAAACAATGCAGGAGAGAGAATAAATCACTGTTGGGGTTTGTGTACTGGTTTCAGGAATATTATTGCATTTTACATTTTACAGACAACTTTTCAACAGAAGGACAGCTTACAGAGTACATCTTAAATGCTGCTGATGGGAAGAGGTGTTACACAGGGCAGGCCAATGTTAACAAGCTGAAAATAGTTCAGAGAAATACTACAAGCAGAAACCATAGACATGGAGAAAGGAGTAACAGGAGGATAGGAAAGAGGAAGTTATCAGCAAGCTCTTGGGAAGCAATACAAAAACTGAGAGACTTCTGAGCAGTGATCCTCAAGCCCTTACTGTCACAATTAGCCTTCTGAAGCTTGTCTGTGTTGCTGGGACTGTCACTTGTGTTACCTGCTGAGTTTATTAATTTCTTTATTAACCCCCGCAGCAGTGGTTAATATGAGGTGTTTAAAAAGACCAAGGGAAAAGCTGGAAGATTGGCTTTGTCTGTAATGACTTCTATTTCTGAAAAAATGTGACAGTTCAACACCTCAGAATGGGATCTGGGACAAACTGCTTTGTTCTCCAATTCTGTTATCCATAGTCAAGGCTGGATTAAGACTGTGTCAGTGCAGGCCTAATCATTTCACTAGGGAAGAAAGCTTTCTGCTGTCCTGGTCAAAGAAAATCTTGAAAAACCCTATTCAGGAATTTCTACCACATTTGAAGGCAATTTATAGAAAACAGCTCTGAGGTGTGAGCTGCCTGTGCTTATTAGTGAATTACTGTTGTTACCGATTTTGGTTACCAAGTAAGCTCATTCACATCTGGGATCAGAAGGTGTCACAAGTCCTTCAGGAGCATGACTGGGAGTTGGTGTTGATAGCCATTACTCACTCTCAGAGGTGCCTCCCTGCATTTCTGGGATGGGCCCATCGCCTCCCTACTTCCAGAAGGCCTCACACTGTGACTCTCACTTCTACTCCAGCAGTTTCTGGCAATGCTGATTTACTGCAGAGGGGGCAATAGTTGCTCTCACACTCGGGGTCGTTCACCTGGCCCTTGGCTGCGCTGGATAAAAGGGCTCCAGCACCAGGCAAGGGAGGCTGTACTGCTGAAACTGAAAGCTGGGTATCCCTTTCTAAAGAAAATCAGATTGCATTGCTCTGGTCCCAGAAGTTAAATGCCTTAATATGAGTACCTGGGAGCCAGTGGTTTATATTCTGAGCTGCTGCTAGTGCACACATGTGGTGTACTGAAGGCATGGCCATGCTGCTAGCAAAGCCCACTGGAGGCAGCTCATCTTTACTGCAACACAGTGCAGCTGCATAACATCTGTGAGAAAATCAGGGAACTTCTCCAGCGAGGGGTTCAAAGCTTTGCTAATTTGCACACATGCATGGGCAGCAGATTTCAGCACCTGTTGACTGATCATCATATGAATGAATAGGGAGAGTTAGCTGGCAGCTGTTGGACATTCATCCGGCTTGTCCTGCTTTTGAATATCAGAGCTTATAGCAAGTCTGTCCTCTTAAAAAAAAAAAAAAAAAAAGGGAAGCCAGTCAGGAATAAGGAATAAAGGGGTGAATATCCAGGTAGTGTTGAAACCAAGAACCAGAAGATGGTTAAAAGTGATTTCTTCTCTAACTTTCTGCATTATTCCCAAATAGCAGGCTGTGAACAATAACATTTGGAGACTAGTATTCCTGTCAACATTTTTGTTCAGTGTAGCTCTGGGACCTGTAAGGGCCTGTGTGGGACAGTGTTGCACCACTGGTATCAGCACATCTGGTTAACAGCATACTGACCAGCTCAAAAGAAATGTAGTCATGTAGGCCATGGTTCTCCATTTCCTGTCTTATGCTGAAAAATGCTTCAGTTGCTTTATACATGGCTACAGATACGGCTCTGCTGCTGCATTTATTCTGAGCCCATTCCCCAGGAGATCTTTAAAACACAATTATCTCCAGCTCCACTTAATCACACAATCTGTCCCAAGGTCTATTCTTGTTTTCTTGGTCCTCCTGTTGCCAAGGACTCTCACAAGGACTCTGCTCTCTCGGCTTTGACCCTGTATCAACACTTGTCTGTGAGCCTTGTCAGTCACCTTGCTCTGGGACAGCCTCATGGCAGCTCTTGCTGTTATGGTACATTGCCTTGTAAAGCAGATAGCAAGGTGGTCTAATTGTGTTTAACCTGCCCCAAAGCAGGACATACATCTGCCCAAGCCTTTCCTTTGCCATCTTCCCATGTCTGTTTTCATCTGTGTCATGACACCCATGCAGGTGTCAGTGTGCTTACCCAAACCACGTTGTTTCCCCTTCTCTCACAAGTGAGCACCCAGCACTGAGCACCCAGCCCTGCAAGTAGTCCATTTGGGTAGTGTCTCTTCAGGCTGTTGAAGAGATCTGAGCAGTGAAGCAATGGAGAAGGTTGTGATATTTTGGGTTTCAGCTTTGCTAGAAACAAGCAGGTGGCTTCTAGTAAGCTGGAGGAAAAGGAGAGGCAATAGAGAGTCTGGAAAATACAGACTTAGGAGATGTGGTGGCATTGAAGGACTACTAAAATTAAACTCTGCTGTCTAGGTTTCAGCTGTGTCTAGTTTGGGTTCAGCTTACACTGAAACCTAGGATCTAATTTATATCCCTGCTAAAAGGTCTATGTCTAGCTTTCTCTTTTTCTGGAGGTTGAAGTAAAATGCATGAGGGCAGCAGCCATGGGTAAGGCAGTACAGAACTGGATGAGAGACAAACTACCAGTAGTCAGCTGTAGCTTAACCCATAATTATTTACTGCAGAATCTCTTACACCATGTTAGTCTCCTGTATTCTATTTCTGGTGACAGGCTGTTAGACATTGGTTAAGCAGGTGGTTTGCCAATGACTCCCACATAATATATTGATCTGTTCTGGGCTCCCTGTTCCTGGCTGGTAACTTTATCAAGGCAGAACTGCCTATGTAGTTTATGTTGTGACAGTGCCAAAAGTACTGGGCTCCTGTAAAACACATAAAATCCTCTACAGGTACAAAACTAACAGCCCCAGACCAAAGTACCCACTTATTAAACTTCCTCTCCTCTCTCTTGTCCCATGCCATGCCAACCCTGGACAAAATCTAGCAAAAAGATGTGATCATTCATTCTCCTAAAAGCTAAAGCTGCTTCTCAGTCCCCCACCAAACTCACTGCCTGGGGGGCAGAGTCTCTCTTTCCCAGCTCATGCAGGCTAACGCATGAACCACGGGGAGCTTTACTGTGCACTGTGCCTCATGTTTTATGCTGTATCTTTGTGGGGCTTAAGCATTTGGGATAACATATCTCTTAATCATTTTCTCATCCAAATCCACTAATAATTCATGTTTTGGATCTGTTTAATCCAAAGATGTACCCTCTTCATTGGATAGCACTGACAGTGCTCCCATATTTTCCTAAAGTGACAGAACTGGGACTTTGATATTTGTTATCTGACTTACCCAGCTGTATTGTCCTGACGCAAAAAAAAAAAAAAAAAACAAAAAATGTAGGACAGCCCAAGGGCACCAAGTTAGCATTCTGGTTTCCACAGTCAAATGCTCTGCCCATAGGTGTAAAGAAGTGATGCTGCAAATTTTTGGATTAGGTGAAAGGTGCAAATTGGTTCCTAGCTCGGCATAGCTCAGTCAGAGATATTTCCCTCTTCACACCTTCAATAAACACTCAAAAAAAGATTGCAAATGGACTTCATAGGAGGCAGAAAGTGAGAATGACCTCAGGGAAGGATGGAGTTCCCATATGGAATGATAAGAATAGTTTGAATCCCCAGACTATTTTTTTCCCATTGAGTTTGGTTATAAACTTTCTCTTTCAGAGATGAGCTCGTTTGGTCTTTTTTTTTTTTTTTGCATACTTTTTGCTCAGTCATGCCATTTCCTTCCAGTAGCTGATTTTACATGTCACCTTTTGCCTGGCAGCAAAATGTCTGAGAAGGGTTTGAAAATCACAGAGGACAATCTTACAGCAGAGAAATAAAAATGCCTTATTCCTAGCTCAGTTCTGCATAATATCAGTAAGATGCAGTTACTTATGCTGTCTGAATCAAAAACACTGCCATTATAAAAAAAAAAAATCAGGAGTTTCAAATGTGAACTTGTAGCTTGATGCGCTGATTGGTGTTCACAGATTTATTAGACATGTGATAAGTAACTTGAGAATAAGAAAATAGCTGTAATCAATTGAAGATGCATTTAACTTTGAAATATATGGAACCAAAAATAAATATATATTAGATGTAACACAAAGTAAACACGTGCCCTGTTTCCTACTGGAAAGTGTGACCTGTCTTGAACTTTGCAGTCACAGTTCAGAAGCAGTTTCCATCAGCTCATGCAGACAGCTAGGAAATAGGTTTCCTATTGTGTTGAAATGAGGTAAAATCTCTTACCAGGATCAAATGTGTTTATAAATGTTCTAAACATTTCACCATCTCCTTGTATTCTTTCTTCAGGTGGTCCGCAAATTGATTCTGGCATGTTTAATTTATTCCTGAAAGACTGGTCTGCTCAGAAACACAAGATCTGATTCTTCTCCTCCTTTCTTGGCTTTCAAAGCACGAGATCCGATTGATGAAAGGAAATGACACCTGCTTTATAGCAGTTAAAAGCTACAATTATTAATGCTATCTTAGCCTTAATAACACCTATACATCCATTCTTAGGATTAGGACCAAAGTGAAAGCGAAGTCATTCTTGGAACCCATTGGTCTCTTGGAGTTTCAGGAAGCTTTGTTGACCAAGTGATAGATGGGGAATTTGAGAACCTGAGTTCCTGAGTTTCTGCTGTTGGTACTACTGTGAATTAATTTCCACAGATCACTTGATCTTTATGTGTCTTGGTTTGCAATACCTTTAATGCTTTTGCTCTCAGAGAGATGTAACCTCTTAATAGTTGTAGAATGCTTCGAGACCATTGCATACAAGGTACTGCATGAAAGCTCAGAATGACATACAGCAACTCTGACTTCAGACTTCTTGTTGCTTTTCTGCTTGTCTGATTTTAATTGCAGCGAGTTAAACAGCTGTAAAGATGCAATTGCTGCACATTGAACAAAGGTTTTCACTCCTGGGTTCCCACACAGGTGTGTGGCTGTGACCTGACCAATACTGTCTCTGCTGATCCTCCCCTGGTTTCTCCCTTGCAATCGATTCCAGCAGTGATGAATTCACCTCTTGAAATTAATAATGTCAAGTTTGTCAATATTTTAAAAGCTAAACCTGATTTTGTTCTCTTGAGCCTTGCCTTTGGCTTGTGAAAGCAGAAGCTTTAAACTCTATTATTTGGGAAGTCTACTGGGATGCCTTGGTGTGGCAGGTGCTATATAAGTTTAGTGCTGCATCACTATTGAAGTCCATTAAGAAAGATCTTTCTGGAGCTGTCAGCACTCTGTAGATTAAAACCAGAAAAATAAAGGCACTCAATAAATGCTGCTATAATGGTTCAGATAGCTGCAGAGAGAGGTCTTATCTTTGGCTTGTGATCAGTTTACTTCTGGGTTCAATGTAAAGGTTTTTTGGCTTCTTGTATAAGCTCTGAGGGGAAAAAAAATCAATGTGGAGAGGCTTGGATGAGTGCCAGAAGAAATATTGTACTGAATCCAGAATATAGAAATCTTTCACAATTTCTATATTTTGCTCCATGCAGGCTCTTCATAGTCTAGCAAGAACTAAGCTTTACTATCATGACTCCAGTACCACTGCAGGGTTGTACAGGATGTGAACAAATTGTCAGATTTTATTTGGTCATTTAAAAACATGTATCAATCCCCCACACAAAGATACTGTTAAAAAGGCAAGGTGGGTAAAAGGTGAGAAGAAGAAGCATCAAACAACTGCAAAAGGGCTGGAAACAGAGCATAGGAATAAGCGTTCAGTTTTAAAGTTGGTGAAGTTTGGCAGCAAGGCACCTCCTTAATCCCTGCCATGGCTACAATTTAACTGCTTGGAAAAGGGAGGGCAAAGTGAGGTGTTAGAGGTGGATTGGGCACTGCCACAGAGCCTCCTCACATGAAGAGGAGATGGAGGAATGGCAGAGGCATCCTGCATGAGCGGGCAGGCATAGGAATAGTGCCTCTGGAAGTGGTGGTGGAGAGCACCCAGGTTCTTGCAGGGTTTTTCTGGAACTATAATGCCTCAGGAAAGGAACTGTGAGACTGCAGTGAATTCTCCTGCTCAAGGCATAATGGGGTGCTGAAATTTTCAGATAATGCCAGTCTGCTCAGAGTATTGGGCAAACTAGCCTGCAATCATGGTAATGCCTTTGGTTGGGTCAATGGCACGATCCTTTTTACCTGCTCTGCTTTTCTGTTTGGTAAAGATACTGAATCAGGCTCTCAGATACAAGTGGCAGAAATTGCAAAGCAATCTGAATGTGGTGTTTGACTGGGGAACATCTGGAAACACTGGAAGTTGTACATCAGAGATGAGATCCCTGACTGGGATGTGAAAAATGTGAGTAGTAGAAAGAAGGAGAAATAGGAAGAAATAGATGCTCCTATTCATGCTCCCAGAATACAAGGACAAGGTAACATTCAATGTAAATATAAGGCAGCAAATATAAAACTGTAAAAAGGAAATACATTTTATACAATGCCTAATTAGCTCATTCCCATAAGATAACATTAAGCCTGAGAGATTAGTAGGATTTAAATAAAGGGATTAGACATTTATATGGATAATGTAATTGGGGATGTTCTTATTAAATAGAATACATATTTTCTTTTGTTATGGAAGGATATAAGCCCTCTTGCTTCAGGGCCTAGGCTAGTTGCTCACTGATAAGAATTGAAAAGAAACTTCCCCTTTTGGCAAGTCATTCCCTGCTTATCTTCTGCTATATTCCTTGTACTAAATCTGAATTGTTTCTACAGACCCTATCACAGCAGGATTATTAAACTATATGGTCCATTTGTTTGGTGTAGCATGGCAATTCTGTTTCTTCATAATCAAATGTCTCACTGACGGATCACAAAAATCTCAGTGGTCTGAAACAAAATTCCCTTTTTCTTCTGCTAGTTCCATAAGACAATTGATCTTGATTGCCCACCTATTAGACACCACCAAATCAGCACCAACAAATCTCACTTACCTGTCCTAACAGTAATATCTTCCAGCTCTCATTCAGGACTTACATGAGCTCAGTTAGAGAGGTGGTAGGACACAAAGATCCCTCAATCTTCACCAAGTGGGTTGTCAAGCATTGGAACAGGCTGCCCAAGGAAGTGATGAAGTCATCATCCCTAAACTTATTTGAAAGATGTGTAGATGTGGCACTTAAGGACATGCTTCAGTGTTGGACTTAGTGTTGAATAATTGGTTGGACTTGATGGATCATCTTGAAGGTAATTCCCAACCTGAACAATTCTATGATTCTTTGTTCTTCTATGTGAATGGGAATGTTTCATGGATGCTGCAGGCTGTGAGGATTTGGAACAAAACTCAATGATAATCATAAGGAAAATTTGATTCAAAACTCTTCCTTTCACTTCCAGGTAGGATAAGAAAGTTGCTGCTAGTAGTGGTAGTCTAGTCTTCCTATTAAAAAGCATCAGATGGCCTTATCTAACCTGGCTAAAATTCAATTTTCTTGCATTTCAGTTATTGAAACACTCTTCTCTTTGGTCTTGTCAAGTGTATTTTCAGTCTGTGCACATCCCTGCAAAATACTGCTATAAGGATCATCCTCCTAATCCATCAGTTTGAGGATTTTACACATTCTTTGGTCCCCTCTACTACGTTCCTCTTTTTAACTCTATCATACACAAGCTATTTATCTTTCCTGTCAAGCCCCTTCCCACCCTGCTGAAGAGCTCTCCTTTGCTATGACAATGTCATCTCCTTCTCATCATTCTGTCAGTCTCTATTTCTCACTTGTTAACATTTTTATAGAAACAACTTCTGGGCTTTTTTCCTGGCTGCTATTGGGAAGAATTTTGGTCAAGAGCAGCAAAATACCCTCATTATCTTTCCAAATCTCTTTTGAAAACAATCCTTTACTGTGTTGCCTATGAAAAGCTTGCCAGTAATGTGGCCATTCTCCATCACACTGACAAACAGGACTCAAACCAAACAACCCACTGCCCTGTGTGCCCAGATGCACCTGCTGCCCTTTACACACCCCTGCAAGGTAGGGATGGTCTATTTGGTTCTGCAAAGTGTCTTTACAACAGCTTCCCCGAAACTGACTTGGACTTCCGAGGGCCACTTCAAAACATTGATCTGCCTCCTTCCTTTTCCATCACTTGGAGAGTTTACCAAGGTGCTGATGCTTTTGTGCCAGTGAAACACCCAAGGCAGGAACTCCATTCTGCAGGGGCTATATGTGTGTGGTCATCATGCTCTCCAGCCAAGGTCTCTTCTGCGGGCACATGCAGTGAAAAATGGGCTCCAGATAAGAAGTGTTCGGCTCAACCCTATGCTTGGCAATGTTGCTTTTCCCTCATTGCATAACAACTCCTGCAAATCCTCCAGTTCAAGAGAGTGTCTTTTGTGTACTAAATGCTGCCATTATTTATAAAGCACTCTTGCTGAATGTGCCCAAAGTCGGTCCTGCAGGATAGTTTCAATCAAATTGTGTTCAATTTATTCCAGCTGAATAACTCTGAAACGTAAATAAAATTAAATTAATGGTGTTGTATTTGTATTGTGTTACAAATGTAATAATCTTGAAGTAATGCTGACTGTAAAATCAGATGAAGACTATAGAGTAAAAGTCAACCCCTAGAAAACAGTGCAAAATTTGATATCTCGCTTGCAAGAGCAATCAGGATACATGTAATCCAGAAGGCATTTTTAATTATATTTGTTCATACTGTTTCTGTGCTTCATTCTAGTAAAAGACAAGAAATATTCTCCTATAGTGGTTATGTTTGGTTTGACAAACATGCAGAACACCCTTTATCTGTTCCTAGCTGACTGTTTTGGGACTTGCAGAGATACTGTTACTAATAATTATCTTACATTTATAGGACACCTTTAATCCCAAAGCACATTATAAATTAGAAATGAGGCCCGAAGTGCTTACATAGCACTGTCAAAATATGTGTGTTTTCTTCCACTTATTTGGTGAGACTCCAGGTTTGGTCCTAGAAATTGTAAATATTGATATATACACAGCAGAATATCTTATCTATTGAATAACTCCCCAGAAAATTTAGTCCCCAGAAGGTCTAGGATTCCTGTCAGTTAGATATTTGGATAATTCCTGGTGCAAACATTTACCAGAATCCCTGGGGGAAACCCAGCTTTCACCAAGAGTGCTTCAAAATATGTTGCAGGCATACAAAGCAGGCACAGCTTCAGGGTGTGATGTCTTATCTAAAGCATTAGAGACAGGAAAATACATGGAGTGTAGTTGGGTAACTGGGAATAGCTGGTTGAATTTGCCCTGTTGGAACTCAAGCCCCTGGCTCAGGGGGGCCCAGATATTTTGAATACTGCCATCTCTTTAGCCACAAGCTGCTCTGCTTTGAGCTGCCCAGGGAGCAGTTTGGAACCCATCCAGTCTCTCACATACCCTTCTTCTTATCTTACAGGGGCATCAAAGCTTCGTGGTGTGCAGACAGAGGATTCCACAGACTCAGGGAAAGGATGCAAACTTATCTGGGGCAGCACAGATGGAAGGAAAGGGAAAGTGGGACTCAGCTGACAGATACCCACTGCCATCCCATCACGAGGTATGCAAACTGCGCTGAGGAGGGGTGACTGAGGCCCTCAGAGCCATGCTTCTTTCTCCACCTCTGTTGGTTCTTTTCCAAAGGCCCTAAAGCACAGTGAAATAAAGTTGCTCCCACAGTAAACAATGCTCCAAACCTCGGAAGATCTCAGGTTTCCACTGGGACTGGCAACGGCCACATCTATGTATGAAGCCAACTCTCTTTGGTCAAGTAATCCATATCAGGTTACCAGAGGCAAAGCAAGATTCTCAGTGGACAAGAAACCCTTCTGACCTGCTAACAACATGCAGATATTAAGGACATCTGGTTTCCAATACATTCATGACCTCAAAGTGCTTGGACAGTCTTATCTGAAAGTCTGACAGATTGTCTACAAATCCTGGCGTTTAAAGGCGTACAGAAAATACTAAATCAGTATCAGTGCTGATAGACTTAAAAACCCGATGCCTAAATATTCTCTGACTTTAAAAGCTTGCCTAGAAATCTTTCCACATTCATTTCAACTGGAGTAAAATTCAGGAAGCTGCAGTCATACTGTTCTTTCTATTTCATTTCTGCTTCATACATTCCTTTCATAACTACTGAACACAGTTATGTGACCCCAGGAAAAGAGGGCAAAGTCAGCTCTATTGTAACGGGGACCATCTTGGTTGAAGGCACTGGGATTATGCCAAGGCAATGTTCAGTCCAAAGGGTACTAGCCCAAAGTGCTGAATTAAGGTATCCTTAGTGTATCATCCGAGAACCATGGAGGTATTTCAGTAATCTTTCATTTTTAATTAAACAAATGAGCAGTCAGTGGGTTAAATACATTCTAAAGAGGAAGAAGCTCCAGCATTCCCTCTGATCCTCCTTTCTTTTGTAGCTCTCTCGTATATGCTGCTCACGTGCTTTCCTCAGTTATTCACAGCCACATGACAAATGCTACCTAATGGCCGGCTTATTCTATTTGTGCTTTTGTACTACCCTCTCCTTACAAACCTGAGACACTTTGAATTCACACAGTGAACTACAGCAAGTCAATGTTCACTTTTGATACACTGGGTTTATTTAAAAAGTGGCTTGTGCAAAAATCTTTGGATGAGCTAGGGTGTATTAAGTTTTGTGTGGGCACATCTATACTTTGAACTTTTCTACCTGGCCTCTTGCTGATATCTCATATGATAGTTCTTCACGCCAGGGTTGTTTCATCTGCTTACCTGTAGGCTCTTGCTGGATCAAGGGCCAAGCTAATGGGATTCAGCTAATGGTGCATGTACCCAAAAGTAGCCTGTGAATACGTACTCAGAATCTCATGCACTATTTCACACCTCACAGCCTCCTTGCCCAGAAAATGAGGAGTCATCCAGGATTCATAGGTCATCATACACCCAGGAAAAGCAGGCTGATCAGACATGCTGAGAGTGACCTGGAGATGTAGGAGTATATACTAAATGATGGAGAAGGATGTGCTTAGGGCATAGCTCATTGCAACAAGGATGGAATAAAACCGGCAAAAATGGGAGAAAAAACTCTGAGTCTGTAAGCAAGTTCTCTGTCAATGTTTCATGTACCAACTTCTTCCCCAAGGTTTTGTGTCTGGTATTTGGTGCAGAAGCCTGTGTGCTGTGACCTGTGTTGGTGGAAGAGAGGAGCCTCGTCCTAACTTAGTCAAGGCTACAAGAATGTAAAATTCCTGTAAACCTAGGACCTTTTCCGTGTGAAAAAACAAACAAAAACCCTGGACAGACTCAGACAAGGATGCTCCTTAAATACAGCATAAACTTGCTGTACAGCTACAGTAAAAGAGTGCTCAAGATGGTGGTGGTAGACTTCATGTTCAAGTGTATCTTTAGGTTATAGAGGGAGGGATGAGGGAAGGCACACAAATGTATGCTGTGAGCCCTGCAATTGATGCTATTTTAGGCCAAAAAAATTAGGCAGTTTCTTCAATTTGTTTGGGTTGTGTATTCTAAGTCTGCTGAAAGCAGCATCCGTGCCAAGGAGGTTTTGTTTGGTGATGATCATTCCTCTAAAATTTGCATAGTAATTGTACACTGTCACTTACTTACCATCTCCATTCTCCCAGCCTTTTCCATTTTCATACTTTCCAGGCCAATCACTGTGGTACATGCCTGGACCTCAACCAAACTAATGACAGTGCAGCACTTTCAGATGTATAAATACTTAATAGGGGCATTCAAGTCTACTGCAGCTCGGGAGAGCTTGGGCAATAAACAAGGCGCTTTGCTATTTGATGGACACTGTCAGCTTTCAGCTCCCATGGCATTTCATGAGGTATATTTCCCAAAACAAGATGTGTGGAAATGGAAGGAGATTAAATACCCCTGGGCTGGTCACTGTCACAGTCACACTCTTGGCATCACTAGAGTTTAGTTCTAGTGAGGTTATTGCAGGACTCGAGAGCCTTTGTGCTTTGAATGTGTCCCCTGGTGGAAAGAGGGAGAACAGCGAGCGAGGCAGTGCTGCCCTTCCTCACCAAGAGTGTAAGACAAAGCAGGGCCAGAAGGGTTGGTGGTGAAGTGATGGCCTGTGAGACAATTCTTTGGTTACACAGAGTGTCCACATCTCCCTTGTCTGTGCTCTGCTTTCAAATAGCTCCCTTCTCTGCCCTTCAGTGCCTTATTTAATAAAAAACTTTTGAATTTGAAAACTGTGGTTGCAACACTCTTTTTGCTTTCCCAATACCAAAATATCATGTGTGTTTTGAAAAGCAACTGTTTAAAAGACAACAGTCACTCTAGGACTAGTACATTTACACCATTTTCACTGTGTACCTTAGAATACATAAAAACAGTGCAAAAAGTACCTGTTGGAAATTGCAAGCTTTCATGTATTCAGCTTTTTATTTCTTCCAGTATTCTAGCTGTGGTTATTGATATTAAGTCTATATGAGTTTTAGGTCTGTTTCATTTTGATACATCATGGAGCAAGCTGTAAGTGTAAGTGCAGGAATAGGGATGCAGTTTAGCAGTGGATTTGGCAGTGCTAGGTTAACAGTTGGACTCTTGAAGGTCTTTTCCAAGCTCAGAAATGCTATGATTCTATGATTCATGGCAGGGTGAACTTCTCCAGCATAAGAACAGTGTGCCTTGACACACAGGTAGGGCTGGCTTCATTCTCTCCCCATCCCTACTCTTTCAGCTCCTTAGTACATGGATTTCTCCTGTCTAACCTCCCAACATCTCTCATCCCAACCACCTTTCCAACTTTTTAGGTTCCTCAGCAAAATGGAAGCAGCGTGGGAAACATTTTATTGTTGTTACATCTTCCCCTGCCTGGGAAGAGAGACTTGGGAATGGCATTCCAAAATCCTCATTTTGGAAATGTCATGGCTGTGATCAAGATCCCAGTAATGGTTTAATCTGTTTGTCAGTCTGTCCTGCTGCCACATCACAGTCTCCAAGAAAAGGGAGAGCATCAGTTGCAGAGTACAATACTGACCTCCTAAGTAAGAAAGAAAAGGGAAGAGATCAAGTGTTTCACATCATCTTGATGGTATTGCGGAGGATGAACAAAAGAAAAAAATGAGGAGAAGAAGGGAGCTCTCTAAGCAGAAATACAAGACAGCTTTTTACTTGAAGGGGGTGTAGGAGGGAGAGAAATGAACAGCAGTAATTGAAAAGCAACAACAGCAACAAAGAGAAAAAAACAACCCTGCAGAAGGGACTTTTGGATTGGAGACAGAGCAGAGAGCTGGTGGAGGATGTGCTTGTGGCTCATTCCTATGTCAACCCCAGCCAGCTGTGTTCTGGAAAGCAGAGAGAGAAGTGATTATTATGGGCAGCAGTACACAACCCAAAGCCAAACACAAGCCAGAAGCTCGTTCCTTCCTTCTGAAAAAGCTGGGGCAACAAAACCAACAAGGCCCCTCACTTGTAGTCAGGCAAGGACATCAGACAGAATGGCTACATCTGCACCTAGTTGGGAGCATTGCAGCCTTCCTGCATGTACCCAGAATCTTTTCCACTGCTTTACAGCATGGATTTTATTGACAGTATTTCACAGATTGTTCTGTGGATGAGTCTGTACCTTGCCTGATGGAAAATTCTGCCTGGATTTTTCTGATGGTAGCTTTTACTACTTGCATTATTTGATTTCCAGCAAAGGCTATTTTTGACAAAAATGTTACAGTTTCATAAATTTATATGCTATCTCATAAACATCATAAAATGCCTTTTTGACAAATATAATAAACATAACAAAATGGTCTTTCAATAAAATCACTGAAATCTTGCCAGGCTGCATATTAAACTTGCATTTTAGCATGGTTAGCATCTGGGCTTAAAGAAGAAGTATAAAACCACCCACACCTTGGAGCTATGACTTTCTGAAATTTGCTGATCTTGCCATGTCCAAAGATCCTGCACTTCACCTTTCTACCAGCCAGTGAGGCTCAGAACTAGGTTAAGCTATGGGGCAAAAAAATACAGTGGGTTTTACACTTCACAGAAGCAGATATTGCTCAGTAGCCTCCAGCTTTGTCATGCCTTCGTCAGCCTTTCAAATATATATTTCATTTGCATTCCATGTTAACTCTTTGTAGAATGGAGTGGTTCCTGTAGAAGTTCCCCATAAAAATATGTTTCATGAGCTGGGGGAACCTGATGGATAGATTTTCTTAGGACAGGAAAAAGTCACAACACCCTTGTTGTCAAAGTGTTGTTGGGATTGAGAAGAGCTACACTCTCAGAGAGTCTGTGTGACTCTGTGTGTGTGTGTGTGTCACCAAACTCAGTAGTTACCAGCTGGCAGTAGCTGGGATTGGTGAACTTGCAGTGTAATGATGTAGCGATATCCACGGTGACAAGCAGAAAACAGAAAAAAACCTCTGGGATATAAGTCCAGAATTGTAGAGCTCCTATTTCTCAAGACCTACTACAACCTCGTGGTGTTGTGGGGACACACTCTCAGCCAAGCCTTCCCTTAGAAACTTCCAGAATTTCTTAGGGAAACAGAAGACTATAACTCTGACACTGCTAAAGAGGCAAGCTCCTATGGAGGCCGAAGGGTGCTCTCTTAACTTTTCTGTGCAATGCAAGCACTTGTCTGGGCCCTATCTCACCCTGCAGGTGCTCTGTTCACCTTGATGCAGTTGAGAGAGGTTTGGCAGTGGCACCCCAGAGCCATGGAATGCTGTTAGTTGCACTGAGCTCTTCACTGAAAGGGAATTTCCATTTTCTTCCACTGGCCTGATGAACTTGGTGTAGCATATCAATGTCAAGTGTCACCACTGAGCTTGCTGAGCTGTGCTCTCCTAATGAACCCAGTGAGTCCTGTCTAACTTTTATTTTCCCTAAGTATTATTTTCTGGGCATTAGCTGTCTTCCACAAACACTTGCAGAATGGGCATGGAAATAATTTGAAGTTATGTCTTGCTCTGACAGATGAACTGCCAAGTACAAAATGCCTCTCCACTGGTGGTGTTTTTTAAGATCCTTCTGGAAATGACATGCATCTTCCAATGGGCTCTAGGTTTGCAACTGATAACTGAACATAAATGTGAACTCCTGCTTGCAGAGCTAAAGATAAACAGCAGGAAACAACAAAATACATCTCAGTCCCACGAATGAAGCAACATTCTTCAGCATTCTTTTCTGCTTTCTACAATTTCATGGAATGTATTTAATTACTTTCAATTATAAGTGAGAATTAAATTAGACAAATGTGCTTGGAAATCTTCTCTTCATTGCATAGCTATATTGGCTTTGTGATGTCACAAGTATCAGGATAAAACATTTACGTTCTTCTCTTTATTGGTTAAAGTTCCTCTGTGGTTGTAAATCCACGAAATTCAATTAGATCACACCAGATAGCAATTTGATCCTGTTTGTTTAGGTTCTGAGGTAAAAAGATTTACTGATGGCTCTAATTCCCTTATTTTCAGAGTTATCAAATTCACTTAAATGATATTCTTCCTTCAGTGTCATGAGAACTATTACCAAAAGTGGAGGTAAAGGAGAACTTTTCCTCCCTGTGTTAGGTATTAATGGCATAACCTTAGAATGCAACATGACAAAAATGTTTGGCCCCCATCTGACCTAGATTCCCTCTTAAGACTGGTAAGTCTCTGCGTATGCTTCATCCAATTTTGTATTTGACAGGTCAGGCCATTTATCCATTGCTTTAAGATTTACAACCCATCTCATGCCTCACTGTATAGGGCAGTGAGATTTTGTTGATTTTCACCTGCAAAGTGTGGCTCTTCTCTGGCAGCCTTTCACATTCATTCCCAGCTTCAGCTGCACATGGGGGTTTGCTGGGTGGTCAGTGGGTGATGTGGCCTTCCAGAGCTTCAGGCTGAGCTGCGTAGGCTCCAGGAAAGGACTTTGCAGCAGTGGGAAGCAGAACGGGCTGCAACTGCTGGTTATGAAAATACCTTTAATTAATAAGCTCATGTGCAACAAAGGAGAGTCAAAGCATTCCACCAAAGCCTGTAAACAGGTTCCCTCACTGGTTCCTTTGGGATGAAAGGTACTACAGAAATGTAAGCTGTTATTGCAGTGGTACCATCAATATGGCTTGGTGTGGGAAGGCATTGTTTAGTATGACAGTGCAGGTTTGCTTAACCTGGCCAAGTCATGCCTGATCTGGAGCTTTTATAGGGAGTCTGGGGAGGTGATGAGAAGTTCTGGCTCTAGTCATCTTAGTTTCCTCTCTCCAAATGAAATGGACATGAGATATATGATATTATCAATATAAGTCTGCAGTATCACAGCTAAGTAAGCTAAAATAGACTGTACTACTATAAAAACTGCTGAAATTGCAATGAATTCCATGGATTCATTCCAGATTTAATGTCACTAGGAAAAGAATCTGTCCTAATTGTTATTCACTGACTCATAGGGTCAAAAGTCCACTTTGTCCATGGGAATCTGCATTTCCAGGTACATCTGTGCTCCTAAGCCAGCTGTACAGACGTTCATGCTGCAGTGGTATAACTGTGAAAGATGAGCATTATTAAGCCAGAGCACTCCAGAACACAGCTTCTGGAAGATGTCATTATAACATATTGCATCCCTTGGACAATTACATCTCTTTTGACCTAGATCTTAGGCATCCAGGAAAACACCTCTGCAGAGTTCAGCTTGGATCTGCTTTCCCCTGCAGCCAGTCTTTAACTGAGCAAAGTTTCCTGGGCTCATTTCAATGAATATTGAGTGGATATGTCAGAGAGTTTGTTTCTGAGCCCTCAGAGATCTCCCTCAGAGATTTGCTCTGGCATCTTTAGTCTCCATCAATTTTACTTTGTCTAGGCTGGAACGTATTTGTACCCATCCTTTCACCTGTTTGTACATAAATACAGGGTAATGGCTGAAGAATGAAGAATTTTCCAGGAGAAACGTTTCATATTCTGTTTATCCATTTCCTTTTTACATGCCCATTATTTAATCATCATTCAGCTCTTTCTCCAGAAGGAGCTTGAGTAAAGACTGATTTAAAACTAAGCTAGAACCTCAGAAAATTTGGCAGCACTAAATGCTTTGGTTTTTTTCTTTTACATATAACATTGCTATATAGATATAGTGCTGGCACCAAGGAAAACTAAAGTGAGAAACTGAATTGAGAGATTGGAGCAATGGGGCAGTCAGGTTCTTCAGTACCTTTCAACACTATTATGGACCCCAGCCCAATCCCAGAAAAGCATCTCCTTTATTAGTTTCTAGGTATCTGTTATTTTCTGCTATTTATGTTACTGCTGATTATTATCCTCAAGTTCTTTTCAGGCAAAAAATAAGGGGAAAAAGGAGAATAATAGAACAGGAAGGCTGAAGTGGCCTCAGTGTCTCTTTCAGCAACTTCAAACCTATGCCTGGAATAGCTGGCCTTTCCAGACTTTTCTCCAAACTGCACATTTTCTACACTTCCTCCTGCCCATATGTCCAAGGGAAGTGTTTCGCATAAGAAAGGAGTTTCTCAAAATGAACAAGGAAGCTCCAGGAGGTTTTTTAATTCAAACACCCAAAAGTATAACTGTGCCCTAAAAAGAATGAAATGAACTTTGGAAGTTTCTAAACACTCTCACTTTCTCACCAGGTGCCTTGGACTGGGAGAGACTCTTTCTTCCATGTATCCTTTTTCCTTCCATGTGAAGAAGAAACCTACATCACCTGCCTGCTAAACTCTCAGATCACTAACTAGGTGGATCCGTGCATTTTTATCCTGCAATAGCTTGCTGCTTTGTTGTTTCTTTGCTCCTTGCTCATAGGGTGATGTCAAAAATGTCATTCCTTATGAAGGAGGAAAGGACAATGTCAGTGTGTGATGTGTAGGGACTGTGACAGGGAGAGAGGCCATAGATATAGGTCTAATGTGACTAATAATACATGAGGCAGCATAATGGGAGGTCTCTGGAGAGGAAGGTAGCACTTAAGATATTCTGGACATGCGGAATTCAGTCCTCCTTTGGGGGTTAATTATACCATTTGGCCCAATATATCCTGGTGTTTCACCTTCTTTCGTATATTAGATTTCAAACATTTAACCTTGCAGTGACAGAGCTGCTTGTCTGTTCTTACATGGTCTCGCTTAATATATTTAGACTTGGGTGGGTCAGCTTGAAGTCTCTGCCTCTGAGTCTTGCAGAGATGCTGGGTTTATTGCCAAAGGAACCTTACCAGCTAAGGCACAGACTGGAGAATATCAGCAGTGACTATGATAGTATAAATTTTAAACTATTCTGGTTGATTCAATATTACTTAAAGTCCTCATTCCCTCAGCCCCCAATGACTTCATTGGGAGTGCAGACTGAGCACTGCACCTGAGATACAAGCACCCACATGTCAGGCGATGGTTAGACATTTAGGAGTACAAGGGCCATTGTAAAAGAGAAGAAATTCCAGTAGGCCCCATGCCAGCCAGACATCCTTCCTACCCATCACACAGGGAAAGCAACTCAAAGATGTAGAACAGTGTCTTTTGTGTCCTTTTCTTGAGAGGAGACTCCAAGAGCCCCAGCACTCACTGGCTAAGTGCTGTACAAATAATGGTAACTGATTTGTATTCTATTCTATTCTGATAAAGCAAACAAGTAATTTTGTCTATACACTGAAGCCTCTTTCCCTACCTGGTTATATTAAATTAAAGTTTGGGTTAAGATCATTCAATGTCCTTTAAATTAGAGTGAAAATATGGATATCATATTTGTGATTGGATTGGCAATCATGTGAAATTCATGATTGTGTTTATGTCAGTAGGATTATATTACAGTCCAGGGTTTATTTTTAGACGACTTCAGGTCTCTCACAGTGTAGGCCTTTGGCAGAGAGTTGTCAAGACAGGCAGAAAGATGGCTGTGGGATCTTTTGCTGCAATGACAATGAGACAGCCAACAGGATCCATGGTGTCCTGGTACCTCCTTGAGCCAGCTGATACTGAACACCCGTGCTCCACTGTGGTATTGGTGCTTTCATGGTTACTGCTTTTTCCCTTTTCGGTACTCTTTCCTCCCAGCACTATTTCTAGTTCTCTGTGCACACCCCCAGCAGGGCTCAGCCCTGACCCTAAGCTCCTTTGAGAGCTTCCTGGCATTTTTCTTGGAATACTATGGTAGTCTGGGCATCAAAAATGCCTATTTCAAAGAGCTGAAAAGCCAGAGGGCAGTGTTCTTCCTTTCTCTTGCTACACCAAACTCGGCTCCACCAGGCACAACTTTGCTTCAGGTCTTTCATTTTGTTCAGTGAGAATCAAGCTTCAGCAATTGTATTCCATTGAAATCAATGCCAGGCACTCAAAGGCAACTCTAACATTTGGCATCTGAGCAGGAACTCCCCGATTTACATGGGGAAAGCACTGGGCAGCATCCAGCTTAGAGCTCTGCTTGCTGCACAACAAACAAACATGGGCTTATTTAGCTTTCAGTAGCCTTGGAGGCAGGCGTTTATCACCAGATGCAGCTCCTGTTGCGTGGCACTAGCCTTGGAGAAGGCTCTCAACAAATCATGAGGTTCTTGTTTGCAAGATTTCTGCTGCCTTTATATCTCTGTGCTGTGTTCAGAGATATTGCATGGGAGGAATAACAACTGCTCCACTGCCGCGTCTCCTTGACAGCTGAGCAGGGAAGCTGGTGCTCTCAGTGGGCTGACCTGTGTTTCTCTGGGTAAATCTCTGAGAAGGTAAGGGCCAATTGTAATAAAAGAGGAGGGCAGGGGATTTTATTTTTTTACCTGGGATAGGCCACGGGTGTGAACAACAGGTTTTGCTGTTTATGTAGTAGCCCTCACTTCTGGGGTCACAGTGTCATTCCTTGTTTCTTCACATGGCTCCCACGTTGGTTAGGAGGTCACTCCCTCAATCCCTGCTAGTAGGTGAAAATGGCAAAGATTAAATTTCACATGCCCTATGTTCAGCGCTATGGCTGCTTCCTCTGAAGCAGAGCAGCTGTCACATGCTGATACTACTCATTGAAAGCCCTTTACAGAGCTGATCCTTGCAATAACCTGGGCTTGCTTCCTTCAAGCTTAATTTGACCATGTGTCAGCACCAGACACAGCTCAGCTTTTACAGTCAGTCTTTGTCAGAGAGAGCTCTGGCACAAGGAACTCACTCCACCATCACTCCTCTCCTAAATCCATCTAAACCACATTTTCTCACACTGTGCCTTGAAACAAAACCATTGTAACCACATATTTATTCCCTTCTGACATCTCCATGGCTTTGCCTCTCAGGAACTCAGCATGCTTTATTTGAATTATAAGATGCTTTTAAGACTGTGTTTGTATTGTGTTCTGAAGCATTTTTATTGTTGTTCTGCAGTGCCCCAAGTGTCCTGGCTGCAAAGTGCTCTAAGTACAACCAGATTATTATTTGCTTAAGTAAACATCAGAAAATAGGTTTCAAATCATAGAATCATTTAGATGGGAAAAGAGCTTTGAGATCCTTGAGCCTAGCCATTAACCAAGCACTGCCAAAAACAGTACTAAGCCATGTCCCTAAGTGCCACATCTACATGACTTTTAAATACTCCCAGGGATGATGACTCAAACACATCCCTGGAGAGCCTGTTCCAAAGCTTGGTAATGTGTTTAGTGAAGAAATTTTTTCATATCCAATCTAAACCTTCCCTAGTGCAACTTCTGGCCATTTTCTCTCATCCTGTCACTTATTACCTGGGAGAAGAGCTGACCCCCTCCTTTCTACAACATCCTGTGTCAGGTAGTTGTAAAAGCAGTAATGTCACCCTTGAGCCTCCTTCTCTCCAGGCTAAACACCCCCGGCTCAAAGACTGAGCCCTGAATATATGTACACACACCCATGCCAGAGTTCACATAAATAATCAGCATGTAAACACACACTCATACCACATATACATACTCACACATATATACCACAAAATTGTATTCATGCACTTGAACATCCAGAAGATGTCAAGGAATCATGCTGCAAAAGATGATCTCAAATTTATCTGCCTTTGAGGTCTGAGATAATGTCTGAATGCAAATCTGAGCTCATTCATTGCATTTTCTGATTTCTCTAACACCTTTTTTCTTTTTTTTTTTGATTACTTTTATGCAGCTGCCTCAAACAGTGAAAATATTTCTTATTTCTGGCTTGCATAGCCTATACAACAGGCATGTGGAAAATCCTGTTTAACCAAGAGAGTTTTCTGTCCTTGTGAGAGAAAGCTGGGGGACAAATGTTCATTAGCTTGTGGCAGCAATAATTCAGAAATTCAGAAGGCAAACCTAATCATGTTGGGAGACACCTTGGGCACTCTCTCATTTACTTTCTTCCTCCTGGATATCTATCCCTGTGAGGCAGGAAAAGCTACTAGCAGCCAGGTTGGGGTGCATGAAGATGCACAAGGAAAGACACCAAAAGTACATTCCTTCCAGGCTGGACAAACAGGCAGCCTCACTGAAGAAAAACACTCCTTTACTATACTGGTGGTTGCTCATGTAATTACAATGATACTGGCACAGAAAAAGACAGGTGCCTGAAGCCTTTGCCTTTCTACAAGCAGATGATGGCAGAAGCTTTTCAGTTCAGTGGGGGGGATGGAAGAGGAGAGAAGAAAGCCAGATTTTAATTCAACTTCATTTCTCTGCTCCTGGCCCATGGCTTTTGAGATAGATATTTCTTCAGGTATACCATATTTGGCTTATTTTCTCTGAAATCCTTAAGTTATTTCTCTCTCCAATTTGACTAGGAATGAAAGCACAGGGTTCAGGTGATCAATAGCAAAAGGAGCACAGTAAATCTCAGATTGCCAGGCCTTGTTCTTTGTTTTTATTTTGCCTTGTCTTGTTTATTTTTATATATGACTGTGCCTGCAAAAATCCAGTAGGAAAGAAAGATACCTTCCAAAGAGCTCAACATTGTCCTTTACTGAATTTTCTGGGATCCTGGGCAGCAGAATAGAAAAAAATCCTCTTCCATCCCTTTGTTCCAAAGCCTGAGTGATGGACAACAAATACAAAGATTTCATTATTGTGCATTGACTAAGGGTCTCTTTCTTACCAAATTATTAAAGTTGAACTGAAAGAACCGTTAAGTTTCTTAACTTCTATAAGCAGAAAATAAAGTTGTGTTATTGCCATCTCCTCATGAGAACCAGATCATTCCCATCTTTTGGGGCTCTTTGCTAGGCACCTTCAGCATCCTCCTCATTCATTCACATCTGCTATACTGTGTGTCCTACCTTAGCTGGCTCTATTATTCCTCATTTGCAGGACCAAGCTCTGCTCAGGCATGCTTGGAAGTGCAAGTCCAGTTACCTTCCTTTGTTTTTGTAGACTCAGCTCCGCAGCTGGATTTCCACCTGGCAGACCTCTGATCTTGTCTGGGACACTTCATCCATCATTAGAGAATTTTCCTCAGTTTCTATTAAACAGTGTGTCCAACCTAGATGGTTAATTATGGAGCTTTTGCCTCAATGCTTTTATTTGTGGCCTTGTTTTAGTCACAGTTGGCCACACAGTGAGATCTCCCAGTGTTCTATTACTCTGTGACACTCCACCTAGGCACATAAAAAAGGATGAGGACTGGCTCTCAGTATTTAGTTGCTGAAATGCCTTCAACTTTGGATGGTAGCAGTGGTAGACATTAAGTAAATCAGCAACCCAAATTCTCCACCATAAGAGTCATAGCAACAGCATTCTAAATCCAATCCAAATGATAAATTTTTTTCACAATTTATTTTCTTTGCACATTTTTAGCTCTCGTTATCCTCACTAGAAGTCTCTGTGGAGCCACATCTCTCTTTGCCTTTTAACAATGCTGAAGTCCATGGCTACAAGCATGCTTCTCCAAACATCCTTTTGTAGCTCAACACCTGTAGGTTGGAGCTGAGGATTCATCAGCAAATAGGTAGTGGAGCTAAAAATGACACCAAGGAAGATCTGAACTAAATCTTTCAAATCTCTCCGATCACAGTGCTTTAATTAGCTAACAGACAGCTAAGCACTCTGGAACCTGCAGCTTGCTGCCCCTGTGGACTGAGAACTTTACACTAGCAGAAATTTGGGAGACTTTAATCTCTTATCTCTCTTCCAAACTTTGCCATTGGATTTTGAATGTGATTCTTGGTAATGTAGCAACAGCACAGCATTAAAAAAAAAAAGAAAAGAGAAAAAAAACCCCTCTTAGACTCCAGAGAAGAATAGCTCCTGCCATTTGCCTTTTGTATCCACTGCCGAGGTATTTGAAAAGAGCAGGAGATAAGTAACCTCATGACTACTACAGATTAGCAGGCTCTGAGGTACCAAACGCAATCGCTGCTGCTGGGAGTATAATGGCTATTGAAATTCACATTTATACAGACATTTTCATGGTGGCACTGCAAAGAGCAGGGTGTATAGGAGGCTACAGGCTATAAATGCTGAGGCCATGCAAAATAGGACAAGGAGCAAAATCCCTGTCATTGGGAAGCAGCAGGGCACTGACCAGTTCCTGCCGTGCAGGAGACCCTATCTAACTTCAGATTATGGATCTTCCTCAGAGACAAAGAATACACTAAGGCTTGGAAAATTACTGGCAGAGACTTTCTACAGGGAAGGGAACACAAGTCCCTGACCTGCAACGCTGAATGACAAACTGCCATAGGAGTCTGCTGTCCTGCCAGGCTCTCCAAGGCAGATCATAGGCACTGAGGAACTTCTGCCAGGTGAGCCAGGGAAGCTCCAGAGGACAAAGGCACAAGAGGGGTTTTGGGTTCTCTTGTAGCCTCTGTTTTTGTTTGTAGTTTGTTTTGTAGAACCCACTGAACAGAGATGGGGCTTCATGCAGGAAGTTGTGTGGCTTGTCACGGTTGCAGAGGCAACCTCATGTGGTGTGGTTGTCCTTGACACGAGGGCTACAGTGTGCCCTGTCATCCTTTTCCAGGGTGTGTACATCAGAAAGCGCAGGCAGTTCACTCGAGGCCGGTCAAAGCAAAACTGACTTTTGCTTTCCTTGCTTTAACATTGAAATGTGAGAGGCTCAAAATCAGCTGCATTGGGGTTGCACCAGGACAATGACACTGTTAATTCTAACCCATGATCTGTGATGCAAATCGTGAAGCATTCTGCACGTGAGTGAATTCAGCTTTCCCAATCTCCTCAGCTCCTTAGTAAGGTCAGTTGTATTGTTCCCATACTATGGCTGGAGAGATGGATGTACTGAGAAGAAAAGTGTTTTTTCCATCATCACCTAGATGATCAAGGACAGACTTGGGAAAATAACACAGATGTGTTTCCTCCAAGTCTCCTGGTCTCATGCATACATATGCAATTTCCCAATAAAGACACAAGTCAGTTCTTTTTGTATTTCCTTATACTCTACATCTGTACCCACAGCCTCTGAATGCCTTTCAAGCACTTGAAGTGATATCCTTCCAGCATCCCTGAGAAGGAAATGCAAGAGTGCCTCCTTTTACACCTAGCAAGTATCAATTCAGAGTTTTCAGGCATGTCTCATGCCTTTGGTTTGAAGAAATAAAAAATTATTTGGAAAGCTGAACCAGTAATAAACAATGTTTGCATACATTCCAGGAGACAGCACTTTAATAACCTGTTTTCTGATATTTAGTTGCAAAAACCTTAATTCCTTGTCTATCAGGGAGAGGGGGAGTGGGAGGGTGAGGGCAAGCTCTTAACCAACTTTTCATGTATGCATCTCTCTGGGGAGTGGAATTGGCACATAGTCGTTAGATCTAAGTTATATCCACACATTTCTCTCCAGCTGCTCCTGTTACTGAGGAGAAAGCTGATGTGTTGATTTTCATCTCTTTATGTACTTTTGATTAACTGATCCCCAAGGAAAACAGGGATTAAAAACCACATCTGCAGGTTCCAAAGGATGTGTCCTGGACAGATCTGTTCCTCCTGCTCCCTCCCGTCCTGCAGCTTTCCATCTTTTAAGTACAGGGAGGTTTCTGAACCAGGGTGAGCCATTCCAACTGCTGTTACAGTTTTGTAACAAAACTGTGTTTTGTGTTACAAAACAGTTATGTGTTACACCTACCCCATCAGAAAAATGAGTTGTCTGCATAGTGTGGGGTTCTCAATGCTACAATAGTAGGGCCTGTGGGTCATGGCTGAGCAGCACTGGCAGAGATGTGTGGGGGTAGCACTGGAATACGAATGTGACCTGGAGGTCAGAAGTGAAGAAGTTGGTAGATTTTGGTCTGTGACAGGTTTTGATACCAAATACCTTTGTGAAAGAGGTATGTTCTTACTCCACTGGAGCCATCAACATTCACAGCAAATTCATTGTGTCACTGTTTCTTCTAGCATTGCTAAAGTTCAGTACCAAACAAATAAGGGTTAAAAATAACTCCACGGATGTGTCTATTACTCCCTCTAAGTAAATGTTTACTTTCTTTGTATCTATATTAGTGGCACTGGCCAAGCCAGCACTCAGACACAACAGAACTGAAGGAGTTACTGCTTTAGCCCCTGGGCCACACAGCGCACATGGACATGATGCAACAACACATAACTTATTTTTACTGGAGAGAGAATGTGGAAACGATCCCCAGGTCTACAAATGGAAGGAGCCAGTCCCATAACAGCTAAGGACACCAGGCTGTCTTATTAAGGTCAGATCTAGTGTGTCATGTTGAACATAATTATTCTACTGCTTATAATTTCAGTACATTTGAATCTGAATATAAAATGAGGCAATTTCCTTCCAAGGGAAAAGAGAAATGTGTGCCTTTGCAGAACATGAGACACAATCACTCCCAGACTGGCCAGCTTTATTTCTTCCTGATGAGCCTCTGACTCCCCAGGGAATAAGCTGAAAACAGTATTTTCAACAGAGAGGGCAAAATACAAAGAAGAAAGTTTTTCTTCTGCTCTCAGGGGCGCTGTGCTTGGATGGTGGCCTGTTGCTAAGTGGCCCTACGGGAATAATTCCCAAAAGGATCACAGTTCTGTGTCTGGGGATTTCATTCCCTTTAGACTTCTTTCATCTCCTCATTCAAATCCCACTGCTGAGATTGACCCTGTAAGCTATTAGTTGCCTTCAGCTACCATTCTTTCCATTTTAAAAGCAAGGCTGATAGGAACGTTTTAAAAAAAAAAGGCTCTTCAGCCCTGGCAAATTTTATCATTAGGTAAGTGCAAAATATTCTTCTTTTTTTTCCTCTTTTCTTTGTGGAGTGAATGAGATTGGATTCTTTGTTGCCTTGCACTTTACACTGAAATTTATGCTTGTGCCAAATGCCTGTAACATGCTGCCAAATCCAAAGAGTAGCATTTTGTATGTTCTTTGTTCAAGCATGAATGCCTTGTGCAAGGTGCAAAGCAAGCCTAGCTCGGATGCTATAATAGTCCCAATCACAGAATGTAACTAGCAAATGCTTAAACATGGTAGCACATTTCCTTAGTTCTTCTGCCTCTTGTCTGAAGACAGGATTACTGAGACTGAGCACAATCCTCAAGCAACAAAACTTGGCATAAAGTTTGAAAGCTACTAGGTATAAAATAGCATTTCCCATGACCTTGTTCACTTGCAACCTGCAAACAAACCTTAATTTTTCAAAATCTGAGTCCAAGCAGGAACTATAACAGTGCCACTTTGCATCCTCAATAATTTTTGTGTGTCCTATGATTACCTTTAACTGCAGCACATAATGGACAACAAAGGATTCTGCATGCACTCAAAACACTTGTGTGCATGATCTCTTTCCCTGATCCATTTCATAATTCAGAGAGAATTAAATGTCTTTTATCATACAGTGATCCTGCACATTTGTGTTTTGTTTCAGGTTTTTTTCTGAAATGGTTTCTACTCCTGTAAAAAATTCTGGGTGACCCTACCTTAAGGATTATTGTCATAGCAAATGCTCTCTGTTATGGAAGTGTAGGGGCTCAGGCTCAGCTTATGAAGAAGACAGATATTCTGGCAGGGTGAGAGGAGGTAGTAACTGTGGAACAACTCCTGATGTGAGAGTATTTCCTGCTTTTGCAAGTGAGGTTGTTTATCTCTGGTGTCCTCAGAAGAACATGTATATACTCCCTGTCAATTCAAATCCATAAGTCTTGATGGCACAGGTTCCTGAATTGTTTGGTGTTGTGGGTTATAATCCTTAGGAAATGAGCATGATATATGTGATCACAGCATTCAGGAAGAAGGACATTACCTGTGAAAAGACATGGCTGGTACTAGGAGTCCTCAGTCTTTGTTTTGGATGAACCCTGGCCAGCTCTGGTTAAGCCAGGCAGTGCTGAACATGACTTAGGGAGGTTGCACTCTGGTCTTTCTAGTTCTCCTTCCAGCTCCTTACAGCAGAGACAGGGAGAGACCTGTTCTGTGGGAAGGAGAAATAAAGGAAGTTACATTCTGCTCCTTCTTGGAAAACAGAAGCTTTATAATTGGATTTGTCCAAATAAGAGCAAAGCCTAAATTTGATATCTGCTTCTTAGGTTCCTGACAGGAAAGACCTTCATCTTTACCTCTAAACTTCTGTATTAATTTCAGGGCCAATTCTTCACCTTATTCAATGTGGAGGCAGGTTCTAACGTGGCTTTTTGTGAGGTGGTTTGAAGTCTGGTCTCAGAGTATAAAGAAATTCCCTCAGGAAAAATTGCTGGACTAGGATCCTATGATTTCTGTAAGAGCATGGTGTTGAATTACTGCCAAGCACATGTATAAGTAGTGATGGGCTTCACCAAGAGCATCAGTACCTACCACAGCATCTTGCTGTGCTGAGCTCAGTCTATAGTCTCCCAGGAGATCTGCTGGCATTTAATTTTGATCACTGCAGAAAAGGGAGGCTGAGCTTGCAACAGTGACTGACTTAGCTGATGTGTGTGAAAATGTTATTAAAATGGGAAAATGACTCTCCAAATAGATTTTGCTTTGCCATTTAAAAATCCCATGTAAATGATGCACATAGGATTTGGAGTGGGAGAAATATCAGAGATAATAATAAACCCTTAATACAAGCAGGTCAAGTTTCACTCAGTGGGATTAAGACTCAGTCATGTCTCATTCAGGACTGTAATATTAAGCCGTCTTTCAAACATGACAAGGTTTACGTTTTCCCTGAGTTGTTTCCAAATGAGGAAGGAAATCTCAATTAATTTAAATTATTGCCTCTTGTCAGTCCTGCCTCCATGGATTTCAGAGTCTAGCCTGATGCCATAACCTACAGCAGCAGTGATGGATGCAGGTTTGCCATTGACCAGGAGCAATAAATACCAGAAAGAGGTGCCGAGCAGGGGAAAAGTTGTTTGAAGATGGGGCACCAAGTGGAGTGGAGAACACGCTGGCCCATTCTCTGGGAGCCATCGATGTTGCCATAGAAATGAATTTGAAAGAGTAGATTATTCTACCCTCAGGAAAACAGAAGTTTCTTTTTTTTCCCTAACACTGGCTGCTAGAAAATCATCGCTATACATGGGAAAGACCAAATCACCTTGCCTCTAGCTGCCTCTGGACAGAGCAGCTGTCAAGCTGAATGTCTGTATCTCAAAATTGTGGGTTCTACCCCTTTTCTGGCAATCCTGTCCTTTGGCTTGGTAGATTGCACTATTAGAAACTCTTCTTTTTTAAAAAAATGATACTTCATATTTTATATCCGAGCAGCTGAATCAGGGAACTCACCTGTAATCTATTTAAGATGTATGGCATGTGTGAGTCCTCACTGTGTTGCAGCTGGATCCTCTGACTTGTTTAGCACCATACAGACATGTTGTTATATTTAGATACCATTTACACTGCCCTTTTTCAACTCTGAGCTTCAAATAAGTGCAGGAAGTTACTTTGTCTTCCTTAGATGTCACTTAATAAAATTAAACTTCAGCAGCTGCAGTCACGTGCTGTAGTATCTGTCGTTGTCAATATGCCAAAAATTCAGGGATTTAGAGATGTACTGCTTTAGCAGGATGGGATGTGACCATCCTTCATTTGTGCAAAAAAATGTACCACCTAAACTCTGGATACCTCCACTCATTAATGCTATAGAAATAACAAAAATTTTAGGGATTCCTTTAATTAACTTGCCATCAGCATTTGTGATTTCAAAGGAATTTGCTGGGATTGTCCTTACTTGGGATACCTCTTCCATTTATGCAAAACATCTGTCTGAAATGTGTTTCATGTCAAGAGATGCAGGCTCAAACCACTTCTTTTCCCACAGGTTGATTTCTCTAGTCCTTTGCTGTGGTGTTTGCAAGCCCTCTGTTTTTTTGGGATGATGTTTTCATTGTCCCTGCCATGTTCTTCTGAGGGAAGCTGGAGACCAGAGTTCCCAGGAGCCTATGTGGCCTCAGAAATTTTAGAAAAAGGAAAAATTTCATCCTTTACATTTTATAATGAATTTTAGCTGGTGTGTAATTTTTTTTTTCAGACAGTGAATTTTAAATTTGCAATAGATTCTGCCTTTGAAAACCAGTGTTAGCAATTAATGAGGCACAGCAGCTAGGGATAGAGAAGCATATTAATCTATCTAGAAATCTATACAAAACCAGCGCAATTTTAGGTACTGAATTTTTTCAAAAACACCTTGTGAATGAACTATAGATCACTTGAATTATTTAACAGGTTTTCAGAAATAATTTCAAATGGTGAACTAATTTCAGAAAAAAATCTCAAACCTGTGAACAGACATTTTGCAATGACTAATTAGACTATAAGATAAACTTCATTTAAGAAGTTACTTGTATTAAAAAACTTGTTCAATTCCACTGAGGTTTGAGAGTTCACCCTTTTGATTCTTTTCCCATGCTCTCACATACGTGCACACACACACACACACACACAAATACTCTGTCTCTCTCTCTGGACAATTTAGCTCTTGCAACATCTTGTTATAAGCCATAATCATTAGTGCCATGGTCGTTTTGCTGTTCCATTTCCTCCTCTCTCATCTTTCCTGGTTCTGCTTGTGCGCTACAGTGATTCCTCTCTGCCTTGTAAAATTAATTTTAAACATGGAGACTTACATGCTTCAGTCTTTAGATGGCACCAAAACTGAATGCACTAATTAGGGAAGCTTTATGATTTCTATTATTTTCCACTCACAGAGAGGCCTGTTTTTTTAGACTGTGAAGGTTCTGGCTTGGCAAGGCTTTCTAGGAGTTCCACATATGCTGTCTGTAGTGCAAGATCTTGTGTTGATTAAAGGGCACCATCTAAACAGAAGCAATTACACCAGCAGCTTTGAAGTGCACTGTATATTGGTAAAAACAGTACTGAATTAGCTGCAAGAGTTTGACAACAAAGCATAATCAAATTCTTGAAATATAAAACAAAATGGTGAGGTTTTCTGATGTTGGTAGTGGTCCTTTCAAGTCCTTCCTGTTCAAGCATACAAAGCAGTCAAATATTTTCTTTTCATCACAGGGCATTATTACCTTTAAGGAGCTTGTGTATGTAGTGACTTCAATTTGTCTAGATGGTATTGACTGAAACAAAGCAATGCATGAAATTGCATTTCTAAAGAACCGGTGCAAAATGATGTGAAATTAAAATAGATAGAGACATTAAGTGCTCCCCAAGGGCAATAACACTGGTACTTAATGGTCAGAGACAAAACTAGGAGTTATTTACTGTGTAAGTCTGTATAGACAGACAGACTTCTGATAACTGGGGCTGTGGTGAAGGAAGGTCTGAAATTGTTATTTTCTTTCAACCTTAGTGCTGGGGTGGTCACTCAAAGGGATCCCTTCTGGTCCTCAACCGTTCCCATAATCCCAATGCCTTTTTCTTAACTGGTTGCTGCTTTCAGAGCATCTCTCAAAGCATAGCCAGAAGGCCAGAGTCCTGGAAAGCTGAATGGGTAAGAAAAATTAGCTAGGGTCATTTTTCTTGAGTTTAAATTGAATTATCTATACTATCTCTTATTTCTTTACTTACATTGCACTTCCAAGAAGAGCACTTCTGTGGCTTATGGGCAAGTGGCCCAGAAGATTTTAATTTTAACAAGTGTGAACTTTACTGCTGAATACTGAAATCTCAGGCTTGAAAGGTTTGTTCAAGAATTACTCAAAGAAAAACTGCAGTGTGTGCAAGCATGTTGTACTGTCTATTCACTCTGTTTGGATCAACTTATGATTTCAGCTAGCTCACCACACACAGTTTATTACAACCAAAAAGTAGAAGACAGGCAACCCAACCTGTCTGCTTAGTATTGGCCTGAGCCAACAGCAAGTTTTTTACCTTAGGTGTTAGTAAATTTGACAAATAAGCTACATGTTTATTTGTCTTAGATAAATACTTCTTAGAAACTTTTTAGAAGCGTCTCAGCTTCCCCTGACTATTTGAAGGCCTGCTGCAATCTCCTTTCCTTCCTTTCAGGAGAAAGGTCTGAGGGACCACCATCATCTCAAGAGCAAATGGTGACAAAGTTTATGAAGTGAAGGGCTCACCCAGGAGCTACAGGGAACTTCTGACCTCTGTTAACTACAAACTAGCAAGTGGTTACCTGAGTTTTAGAAAGAGGCTTCTCTTGAAGGATTCAGTCTGTTCCATGTGCCTAACTGCTCACACAAGCATCAGCACTCATTCCAGTGAGATCTCTTTCACCAGTGGCTCAGCACTCAGAGCACAATTTTAACCCATCCACTTTGGCACTGAAGCTGGCATGACCTTGTTTGTTGTTCCTCTGACCTGGCTTGCTCATTGCTGCTCGTTTCTGCCTGTGTACCCTTTGTGACTGCCCCCTTGAGTGTACTGTGGATCTGGATCTCTCAGTAAAGTCCTGGAAAAGATGATAGGACATATGGAAGGAAATCTGCTGCAGCCACATTATCTAGCAAAGCAGGTCTGTGTAGCACTGGAAGACTAATGAAAACATTGGTAGCATGATGAGTGATAAGTGAGTCCCTAAACCCCCTCGGTTTGGAAGAGCAGTGTGGCCAGTCCTCTGATGAGAGATGCTCTGGGAAGTGCTGGGCTCACAAGAACAGCTCTTCAATAC
The DNA here is from genome assembly GCA_013397295.1 of Polioptila caerulea. NCBI lineage: Eukaryota > Metazoa > Chordata > Aves > Passeriformes > Certhiidae > Polioptila > Polioptila caerulea. The sequence continues at coordinate 737,994 of VYXF01010206.1, read as the reverse complement.
AAATTGTTACAGACCTTTTTTCCTCCTCTCTGCTCACCAAATGCCTGTACAGGCTAAGTTACACTTCCTGAGGAGTTAGCATCCTTGATGTGCTTTGTAGTTGAACAAAAGTTTGAAACACCAATTTACCAGCTCCTCTTCTGGGCCTTAAAGTTTTATTGGGTAGATGCTGAGCCCCAGTAAATACCAGCCACACCCAGCCCACTTTCCATGTTTTGCCTTGAAAGGATAGCTCAAGACAGATACCAGCCACAAACCCCTTTATTTGGTTTTTGTATTAGCCTGTAAGTTGTGCAATCCAGCACTGGAACAAGTCTCTAGTGAGACTGTGGCAGCATCATCCTTTTTTCAAAACTTTCAAAAATTTCCAACATCCAAAATTTTCAAAACTTTTTAACAGGGCCCTCAGCAACATGACTGCTGTTAAAGATGATTTTGAGCTTGCGTTTGGTTTAGATGCATTCCTAAAATCCCTTCAAATCTGAATTATTCTAGGTCTTAAAACTCTTTGTTTTGGTTGATTAGACTCAATATCTCCTTTCATTTCTTTGCTATCTGGTCTCCCTTAAAAAATGTACTCCCTTAAATATAATCTCCTCTGTCTTGAAAAAAAAAATAAATAAATAGGATCCACAGCAAAACACAGATGACCTAAGTAGAAATTTTAGTGATACCATTACATCAGAGCAGGGCTTTAATTAGTAGGCCTGAAGTAAAGATAATCAATTCTGCCTGTATCTGTTACAGACACATGAGAGGGATGCTAACCAGATGGAGACTGTCATTTGTTAAAGTGAAAGGTGTCTTCTCTAACCTTGGAAAGATCTCTATTCCAACACTCTGCTTCCCTTCTTGAGCAGCTCAGCAGGGCAATAACTCTGAGGGGAAGAAAGAAAGAAAAGAAGGATTCAGAGATGTAGAACTTGAGGAGGCCAAAAGCTATCATGCCTGAAATATGGTTTATAACTTTTACCTTGCTGGTGGGTTATTTCTCAGGAACTGCACAAATTTATCTTGGCCAGTAAAGACCAATTTCATTCCTTGTGGATTTAGCCAGGAAGAAAGGCACTGTGTCATGATCTCTTAAAGAAAGTTTGGACACAGAAGGAAGGAGGCAGTGCAACAGGTATGCTTCCCATTGGAAAGATGATTCCTTCACAGGGATGCAATACGGTCACAGAGGCTGAACAACGCGCCTCTGGATCTGTGTTGCCTCAGAGAAAGCTCCCATCACAGAGAAGAGAGGAAAGCACTGTGGAGCAAGGCTTCACCTGACCTCAGGGTCACCAGCCTCCCTGGAATATCCTGTCCTCTCTCCAACAGACATGACAAGGAGACTTTGACCAGGCCAAGTACTCCCATGTTCAGAGATGCCCATTGCAGGGGGGAACAGCCTGAAGGATGAGCAGCAATTCCTGTGTCTGTTCTAGGAAAGCAAAACTGGGACCATTAGGGAAAAAGTAATTAGACAACATGGTAGGATTCCACCTTGTACTATCTTTTATTACAAGGCATTTATGATCCTGTGTTTTCTAAATACACCTTGCTGTTGGATCTCTTGGAGATCTTCTCTGAGAGAAGTCTCAGAGACACCAAAACAATGGCAGCATAGTAAGAAGAAAAGGAAGGAGAAAAGAAGTGACTGTAAGAGAGAAGAGATTCAATTTTCTTAAGCGTCTCAGGGACTTAAGAGATCAAATATTTGGTAAATTTAAGTCACTTGAGGCACTTCTCATAATTTACTAAATTTACCAGGAAAAAAAACCCACCCAAATTTTAAAAGCTTGGCAATAGTTATGCTGAGGCAAAACAAAGCTTATTTATTATGTCTCTCACTAGTCTGTATATCCTAAGCTTGGTGGAGGATCCCCAGGGAATTTCCCCTTGAACACATCCTGTCTTAGCACAGAGCAACTAATGTGTGAGAGTGCCTAGAAGGAGTCACTGTTTTTGAGTGACAGCATGTAAACTGTACAGTCTCCTGTAGAAAGGCTGTCTGCTGGTATTTCAGTTCTCTGGTAGAGATTCTGTTTCCCCTGTAGTCTGGCCTCTCCTTGTCTGTTTGTTTTGTTATCATTTGTATGGAGATCATCAGATCCAAGTACATTTGACATATGGAGATAACAGTCAGGAAAGGAAACAACATATGGCAGACAATTCATATCCATCAAGATCTGTCATAAAACCATTTTTAGCAATAGAAAAAGAGAAGCAGAAAAAGACAGCAGGTTTGAATTTAAAATAAGCATGCTGCTTTAAAAAACAGGAGGGCCCAGGGCTTGCTTTTCTCAATGAGACCATTGGTTCACCACAGCCAGCACCTGCACTCAGGTAAAATCCTCTGGGATTAAAATCCTCTGTAGTGCACTGGCCAGTTCCTTGGTGACCATTATGACCAGCTAATGGCTAATCTCAATTCCCTGAGTGAAGCCAACAGCACTGGCTGTCTAGCCTGTTGAATCACTGCCTTGGGCTACTCCTGAGCTAATTCAGTTGTTCAGCCCAAGTTGGGGAGGAGGGAGAAAAGGAATATGTACAGGTGCTAAAGGCTGGGTAGGGGCAGAGACCCTGGATCATGATGCTTGGCTCTGCTGTCCTCACTTGTGCCCTGTAGCAATATCACCTAATTAACTGGACAGAGGAGATGGTCCAAGTCCCTCCTCACAAGGCACTAGCATTGCCTCTTGCAAAGGTGGACAGGACTGAATTCAGGATGAATTCAAGTCATCTATATGAGTGCTTTGGCTGTGTAGTCCTGGGTCTCAGGGATGTCCTATTCTTCAGGCTGCTCCTGGGACTTAAAACCTCAGTTAAGGTGTGGATGTATACCACAGAAGGATGATATTTGAGTTCTTTAATACAAAATAAAAGCTGGTCCTTCAGTTTGGCTGAATTGAGCTTTTGGATAGAGAGAGGCATTTTGAAGGACTGCATCTAGTCCAGACATGGCTGTATATGTGTTATATACTGGGAAGTTTTAAAGGAATGAGGATGCTTTCCAAAAATACTGTGCATGTCACTTATCCATGTAACTTAGTAATGGAATTTCTTCTGTAAAATGTAACAGCCATTTTTCCCTAAGAGAAACCAGGCCTTTTACCAAACAAAATGGCTCTTTACTGTTACTTGGAAAGCAAAGCCTTTTACAGCCCTGTGGAAGAGTCCTGCAGGACAGAGATGCTGCTTTAAGGATGAGAAAACCTCTGCAAGGGAATGTTTACATTGCCCAACCTAACAGAGGTCTCATAGGCTCAGGCACAGTATCCCTCCTGTGCCAAGAGGAAGGAGCAGCCTCAAGCCTCTTCTTATGAAATCAAAAGCTGAAAAACAGAGGAGAAATAGCCAGAGATATATTTTTCAGGGAGGACCTTCTCCCAGCCTATTTCTATTTGATGTTCTTTTCTATAACTTCTGGTGTGGCCAACCCTCTTTCTCTTCTGGCAATTATCTTCTCATGTGTTATTTTCTCTGCTCCAGGAGCAGAACAATTGAGCTGTAATGTTGGGGTTTGCTGGTACTGCATCTCTGTAAATAAAAGGATAGCAAATCTCGTGGGAAGAAGCAAACACACTCTGGGAAGGACAAAGCTCATTTGGTGATTCAGGGTACCTTGCTAGGAATGGAATCAGTCAGCCTCATCTAAGGGATAAACATTGACCTGAGTGGGGTTATGTGAGAGAGGAACTTGGCCAAGTGTTTCTCCCACTCCTGTCTGGTTGAGCAGGAAGGGTGAAACCTTTGTCTGGTTTAACATCAAAGCCTGGCCCTGTCCAGAGCCTAGCCACTGTGGCAGAAGAAGGAGGGATTGCTGTTGAGCACAGCAATCCTTTACACATGCCAGCTTGGAGGGTTTAAAATGCAAAATGGCATTTCAATGTTTAAGAATAGCAAGTAATTTGATGGCTGTAACAGAAAAGCTTCCAATAGAAAAGCAATGTGTTCCAGGGCTGCATAACACTGCTGATAGAATTGCCTTTGGATTCCTTGTCTAATATTCCAGCCTTTCTCTTGCTCAGCAAAACACAATAGCTTGCACTAAGCCTCCCTGGGAGGACAGCTAACAGCACATTTACTAGACACTTCAAACATTTGATCATATTTCTCCTGAATATATTTAATATCTGTTAATGTCAGCAGCCCCAGCCTGATCAAAATGCCTACATTGCTGGGGAAAAAAAGTGTGTAATATAAAAGATGAAATGGGCAAGCAATCACTTACTCATGTCTTTTGGAAATGGATAGGTGACTACCTTGGCTCACCCCACCCCACTTGTTCTGCCCCCCCGTCCCCAGCCCTGCTCTGTTACCACCCCGTTGCTGTGTGCTTCTCTGAATGCATTAGAGTGGTTATTCTGAGTACGCAGGAGATGCCAGGAATAGTTTCAGGTTTCCTGCCTCATCAAACCAAATTCAATCTGTAAAAAATTAATACACCCAGAAGGAACAGTTGAAAGCATCTCCAATCAATTAATGTTAAAATGGGGGCTAGAAGGCTGATTTGTTAAAAGAAACCCAATCCAGCTTAGAGCTCAAGAGGCTACTGAGATGAGTTACAGTGATGAGTCAAGCTGCAGTGCTTCAGAGGAGGGGAGCAAATAAGGTATAGGTTGAAGCAATCCATGCATCATTCTCAGCTGCTCCTTGCTTCAATCTGAGAGGCCCCAAAAGCACACTCTTTTGGGGCAGGCCAAGAAGTCTCAGCAGAACAAGTCTTCCCCCCAGATTTCCCACAAGGCAGGAGGTGGCACCAGTCTAGGTGTTTGTACTGGCCATTCAAATCTTCTGTGCCTGCTCCCAGTGCAGCTGGAGTGAGAGTAAATGATGCAGCCAACAGCCTTGAGAGATCTGCACATTTACAGCAGCCCCATGTGTGCTGCACTGCTCACTCCAGCAACTCAAAAGCTGATGCACCATCTCCATAACTTTGCCTTCTAAAATCATAAGTCAAAAAGAAATAGATGAAAGCTGGGAGGTTTTTTATTGATATCTGGACGTTGTTGACAGTCAGTGTTATTTGACAGTCAGTGTTGTTTTGTGATGGAAGTTGAGACTTGTATAATCTCTTGACTCCAGAGCCTGGAGCTTCAAGATGCAGTTTTAAAGGCATGTGGATATGTTGCAGGAATTGCCAACAAAGATCCTTGTGGTGTATTTAAATCTATATAATTTACATACAGTGGGTTCAATCTGCAATTGTTGACTGCCTCTTGTCTGGTGGACTAGTCTTCATAAAGCCAATTTTATTTTTTTTTCCTTGAATAATGCCTTGATTGTTTCCAAAGTGTAGAAAACTTTCAAATCATGTCTAAGGCCACATTTGAATGAAACCTTTTCAAGCATGTTTGCTTGATACCTGCTGCCTTAAAAATAAATAAATATATGACTAACCAAACAAATAAATAAACAATTAGGTACACAGCCAGCTGAAGCCTATTGTCACTACTTTGTTTCTGATTAAGGTAGGTCACACTTTTCTCGCTTCCAGCTATTAAGTATTTAGATCCATTTATACTTTAATCCCTTGTCTTTTTTCCTGGTCCTTTGTTGCTGTGTTACATCCTCACAGTCAGAGAGCATTGAACTAAGTGGTAGAAAAATGGGAAGAGGGAGTTAAGGCAGTAATCCAGCTTTGAAATAAAAAATTGGCCTGAGGTTAGTGCTTGAATCTAAGGAGCTTACCAGAGGCAGAAGAGGGGAAAAAAAAAAAGACTGACAAGAGAAACTGAGGCAATACAACTGAGCCAACATTAGTGCTTATCTGGATCGGGTACTTGAATGGAGTCTTTGTGACAAAGCATTAATTAAATTGCATTTCCGAGTGTTCACTGGGCCAGGGCTAAGAGTAAGAGATTTTCAGGAGGTTATGATAGGATTGTTAGGGTTGTTAGGTGAAAGTGTAATTCAGCTGGTGCTGGGCTCTGCGCCTTGGTGGGCTGCTCTGTTTGGGGGCGGCTTCACACCACCACAAGGAGGAATCAGAGAGCCCCCATAGGTTCTGAGATGGGAGGTGCTCTTACTGTACTCCTCACCTTCCCCTCTATCCCTCTGTTCAGGCAGAGGAGCATTGCACCCCAGAAATCTGGTCACTTGGTTTACAAATCATTGCCTTTGAGAATCAGAGTGTGTTCTGGGCTTGATCTTTTCTGAAAACTATATTTCCATTGGAGATGAGAAGGAAATTCTGTGGACACCAGCAAGAACTCTGCTCATAGTGAGGAAACATGTCTGCCTGTTAACTATCACTTTTTCTATATTCTTCTTTATCTTTGACAGTAGTGGCAACCTCTCCTCTGGTTAAATTAGAGGAAATTGACTAGAGAGAGCTCAGGTAAAGCCAGTTGGGATATTCTTATGTTCACTAAAAGAAGTTACACAAAAATGCAATTATTTATCTCCTCTGTCAATAGCTGGGCATGCTGCCTCCATAATGCCCTAGGTTACACCTCCAGTTCTTTTCTGCTTGAAAGCCAAAATCAATTTCCACATGAAATTTTGAAAATAAAATACCTATTTAAGGAGACATTTTGGGCTCTGTGTGTGCTGCATCACAACAATATATAAACAGGGTTTTGCTGAAAATGAGCATCGTTATTTCATTTATCCAGGTCTGGACAAAAAGAATTATGTTTCTGCAGTCAGATATAGGAGACTGCATGGCTCAGTTGTGCCCTACACTAAGATACAATAAACACAGTGTGGTGCAGCTTTAATTTTAATTCAAAATAAATATTTTCATAACCTACAAAATTCCTCTAATACACTTATCTAGGAGAACACAAAGATTAAAGAAATCCTGCTAATTCCTTTATCTTTCAGATACAGGGCTGAAAACAAAGACGTCCAAACCTTGAGCCATTTAGAAGAGGAAGAAGCCAAAATCTGTGGCAGAGGTTTGACTGCTGGGTTTACTCATGGCTTCAGGTAAGCTTCTTTCCCTGGGTTGTTTAGCATTTCAGAGGCCCTCTGTGTTCCTCAAGGAGAGCTGTGGATTACAGACATAAAACCTTGCATAGCTTGCAGCCAAGGCAGAGCAGGGGGAGTACAAACAAGCTAATCCAGGGCGCCTTCCCATCCAGCTGCCTGCCTCTGACCCTGGCCAGCACTACATGCTTCAGAGGAAGATGTAAGAACCTCACAGCAGGCAGATGTAGGATAATCAATCCTTTCAACCTTGTTCTCAAGCCCCATTAGATCTCATCCTGATCCCAAAATAGTTAGAGGTTGGATTAAGTCTTGAAGGATGGCATTTAATATACTCTAAAAATTGTTGTTATCATTAACTCCCATGACTCTGGAAAGTAATGTTATCCATAGACAAATACATTTTCATTTTGAATCACCTTGTGTCCTTGGTATACTATAGCAATGAGTATGTAGGCTTAAACACCTGTTTGCAAAAGGTATTTAATATTTCTTTCTATCTGTGGTGATTTTGCTGTGATTTTTTTCACTGCATGTCTCTTTTCCTGACATTATGAGCTAAGGAGGAGGGATAAAGTGAGTATACTCTAAAGATTACACATTCCTTCATCGCATTATTGTACAAAAGGTCTCAGAAGATGAATTATTTCAGCAGCTTAAGCATTGGTTTGGCAGCCTGCTTCCAGCCCCACTCAAAAATACAGACATATTTGCACCTCTCCCAACACAAACTGTGATCCACGCCTCAGTCCAAATTGCTGACCTTGGCTGACTTTCATCCCAGCTTTTCCAGTCATGGTCAGGATAAGCAAGAAAGCTATTTTTGCAGACCATCCATCCCTTGGCAGCCCTTTTCTGCCCTACTCCAACTGGAGCAGTAACTCGTGTCTCTCTTCCAACACCAACCCTTCCACTCACCCTTTTTGTCAGCACAGCCTTACCCTGGACTCTCAGGCATCCTGCAGGTAGAAAAGTTGTAAGTCCAGAATGCTTTTTCAGCTTCCCTGTTCATTTGGCCTCCTTTTCACCCTGCACCATTTGTAGCACTCTTATTGTAGTGATTTTTAACTAACCCTTGCTAATAGCTTTGTCTTCTGCTCTTTCCCTAGGATATCTTATTAAAATTTTGCTTTAACAGGAACCATATCCCCATTTAACTTGTGCAGTATCTCTGAGAAAATTTTAGAGCCTATGAAGAGATGTTATATATAGGATTTCAGCTGGATTTGTAGTGCTTCCATAGAATTGCTCAAATATTTTTGAGTGTTTAATTTGTAATTAATTTTAGCGATCTGCTATCATTTGTGGGCAGATTGAATCTGCATGAACATATCTACAGTGATGGCTTGGATTGTCTCCTTGTGTCACCTTTGTATCTTTGTACCACCTGCACCGTAGCGTCCTCTCCCAAACCCCAGCTCTTGACCATTCCTCCTCCCTGCTCTGTCCTTTATTTTCCCCCTCCTTATAACTTCACAACCTCTTTCTCTTTCACGTGTCATACTCTGTTCTTCTCTCCTGCTTGGTGCCCTTCACTGAGACAGAGGCTGAGGGGTCCCATGTGTGTCTTTATGTGTGGTGGGCAAGAGACTGCAGAGGAGGATCTGTGTGGGTGAACCAGCAGAGCCCCACGCTGCGAGCTGGGGGAGGGAAGCAGGGAGGCAGGTGCTGCCCTGCTGTGGGGCACAGCCTCTCCCATGGTGTGACAGGGACATTTGCTGCTCAGAGCTGCCGTGGCATCCTGGGCACATGGGGAGGCACTGCGCAGCCATGAGGGCCCTCAGCAGTGTGGAGGTACAGATCATGGGGTGGGTGTAAAAAAATTTTGCTTTTTGGTAAAGATTTCTCGCCTTCATTTAGATTCCTGTGCAAGCAATATTTTCCCCTTTTCCAGTGTTATATATCTCTGGTGTTTTGGCACTGGAATTTGTTTATCTGAGCCAGTCATCTGGTTGCCTAGGGTCTGAGTGTCATCATCATAATAATTCTTAATACTCACCCACCTAAAAATTTGTGGCTGGTGCATTTTTTGCTACTTCAATTTCAGTCCCTTCTAGATTGTTCATAAACACAAGCAAATTAAACAGTGCGGAATCCAGAGTGGAACCTTGAGGCATATGATGTTTTCCAGGGTGAAAATAGGCCATCTGATTCTTTAATTCTTTTCCCTTTATTAAAGTTTCATCAAAATAATAGTTTGCTTCCTTCTCTGCATTCCTACACTTTCTCCTTTTTGTGATGTTTGCTCAGAAGTGTTTTGACAGTCTCAGTAGGTCATGGCTTTCCTCTGACATGGCCAGAGAATTATGAGAGATTAGTGAAACACTTTTTTCTTCTCTGGCCATCATCTTGAACACACTTTTACTATTTTCTTCTCATTCTTAATGTTACTTTCAAGAAAGGATGGCTAAAACATTTCAACCAAATGTAGCTTATCAGATTCCAAAAATCTATTTCTATTACCATCCTGATCACATCGCCCCTCAGCACAATCAGGTTTTAAGTATGGAGATCAGTGGTAATTGGAGAGCATGAAAAAGGGCAGATTTCAAGAGCTTCAGGCTTGATTTTCCAAACAGTTTGGTACTAATACCTGGGACTGGAGTTTCACAGACCTAACTCAGTGAGAACGGAACTGTGTTGGAAACCTGACCCAGAGCTGTGCTTTGGCCCCTCTTAACAAGCTGATGAGTCTTCCTGGCACAGTGCAGCTCTGTGCAGGTAACAAACTCAGCTTCCAGAGATCCAGCAGACCTTTCAGTGCCCAGAAAATTAGCCTTTCAGTAGAGCAAAGCAGCTTCACAGCTATTCACCTTCCAATTTGGATGATAATTACAGCAGAATTAGCTTGGTGGCCTTTGCCCTGTGCATGGTTGTATCAAGAAGACAAGTTTATGCTTTGAAGTCCTTAGACTGGTTTGGAGAGTGTATGTTCTCATCCCCCTGAGGAACCCTCTTTCTGCAACCACTTCTGCATGGGGTGGACCCAAAACCTTTGGAAGCTGCTTCCCTCATACTGAGGAGATACTGAGGAGGTGAACACGCCATTGCCTCAGACATTCATCAAGATTCCCCTCTGACCCTCACAGTTTCTTCAGGACTAGGATACCTCTGAGATCAGGCTGCTCATGTTCCTTCTCCCAGCAAAGGGTAGCTTGCTCAGTGGGACATGTGTTTCACTGCAGTGGTCCTTCAGGCTGTCATGACTAACAAAGCAGCCCTTGACTGCCTGCACATGCGCATCCCTGGTGTTCTGCTGTTGCCTAACTCTACTGAGAAGAAATGAGTGCTGTATTTGATGACTTAACCTACTCAGTGGACACAGTTCCTGGAAGAAAAACCCATGCTAAACAAAACAAACCCCACAGAAATCAAAACAGCCTGGAAATGCTGCTCCATATAATCCCAGCTGTCCTGTCCTGCTGCTAAGAGGAGCCCTGTGGCTGCTACAGACACATGCAGGAAAACAATGTTATTAGAAGTATCAGGTATTTGTTCAGGAGGCTGTGGGATGCAGCCATTCCTTGGGCACTCCAGATGTATTTACAGTATTAAAAGGTCAAACAATCTTTATATTTCCCCATTTGCTTCAGAGAGTCTTGTTGAACATTCTCATCATTTGTTGTGTTATTTCTTTGATTTAAGGGGATTTCTCCACACAGCTGTAGTTATTAGAATGCAGTTGTATGTGTGTGTGTGTGGTGAATGTGCTATTACAATAACAAACTTCTCCTTGTAGAAGAAGTTGTTGTTCTCCTCTGAGAGCAAAGCCTTTAGTTCAGTTGTGTGTGTGGTAGTAAAGACAAGATGCACCACGTAATTTGGAAAAAGAAAAATTATTGAAATAGAAAAAGACACAAATGTAATCGTTTAGAGTGATGACTTCTGTCTTTGTTATGGCCTCTGTGCCAACAATTAACTTACTTCTCATTACCTTTTTTTGACAGACAGAAATCCTGTACAACAGCATAGAGAATGGGAATTTTCAAATTTTTCTCTTCATATAATTTCCCTCTAATTGCAGGTAGGGCTTTTGGCCCCACGATCTGTAGATGAATTGCAGAAAGCCTCTGAATCCCAAAGCAGTTGTTAGGCATCCTTCGTGATCCCCCTCCAGAACTTGCCTGCTATTCCCTGACCACAACACCCTTCCAGTGTCAGAGAGGGGAAAGAGGCAGCAGAAAAGGGATTGCTGGAGTGGGAAGCAGCTAAACACAGGACACAAACCCTCTGATTTAGTGAGAGAAGTTAGAAGCAGTGAGGACTTTCAGAAGGTTTAGGAACAGTAGGAATGCTGGCATTATCAGCCAGAGATAATTAAAGATGATATAATGAAGGCAGGGAGTCAAAGGCATTATGTCATGATTTCCACTCTATATTTGAAAATCCACAGCATATGGACTTGGATAAGGCTGATTACTTCCCAGAAGAAGTAACCAAAGAGTCTGCTAAACATTATCTATTAGGACAAAATATATCTAGGGGTCTTGAGAGGGTTGGCTCAGGAAACGTCTGTTTTTAATGAACCTGGGAGTGCTGGCAATATTGCAGATGACTGCAAAGGTGTTAGGTTTTGCCAGTTCTTTGCCACCCCTTCAGAGGAGTGTAACAGGAGCAGTTAAGATAGTTATAAGCTGAACAACCTGAAATTAATATCTGACGAAACAGTGCACAGGGAAATATGAGGTTCTAACTGGAAATATAATTAATATCAGGCAACTTAGCTTTCAAGGAGGTAGAGCCGACTAAACAGAACAATTTTCATTTTGTATGTGATTACAAATTCAGTTGTCAACAGAGACTGCAGAGAGATAATGTGTTTTTGCACAGTGTTCAGCATGCCCCAGCACAATATTTTGACTTGAGTCAAAAGAGGTAGGGAATACTGACTGATGGGAGTGAGGTTTTTAGGAAATAGTCTGTGTCCAGTGTTATTTCCATTTCTCTATTGGTGATCTTGAAATAAATATAAAATTGCTGCCATTAAAATCTGAAGATGACACGCAAACTGAAGGAGTAGCCAATAATGATGGGGACAGAGTGGTTACACAGAGAGATAGGATGGTGCAGTCTGCAGTGCTCATTTCAATAAAATGCTTTTTAATGTTGCCAAATGCCAAGTCATTCACCTGGGTTGCAGAGAAACCAGTTTTGATACGGTCAACTCTTATTCATGGCTGCCCTAGTACACGATTTGTTGCCTTCTCTTTCCTCTTTTTTTTTCCCCCCCCTCATCTTGAAATATCTGTTAGGGTAATACATTTGGATCCCATCACTGACTGTTTTGCAAATGTTTTTTTGCCAGCACAGACTGTTTTTTGGTGGTTGTATATGTTAGTGTTAGTCCCCTGCAGGTGAGGGTGAAGGTGTTGTAGCAGCAGTGAGTGAATCAGAATTGGAGGAGGTTGAGACCCACTCTGAGCCCAGCACATGTCACTCTGCAGCTGACAGTACCCTTCTCCTTGTGTGCTTTTCCTACCCGGGGACAAGCTGATTAAAGCAGCTCACATCATCCCTGAGCTTGGTGCTCTGCTTGTGACTAAAGATTCATATGTTGGCTGATAAATTACACTGAGTCAAATGTGCATTTAAAGTTACTTGAAGCACTTTCTTGGACAACTGCCCTTCCCAGTTCATTATTTGGGCAGTCTCCTACCATCTGTCCAAGCCACGAGCCCAGCTTACTGCAGCTGGGTCTTCAGTTAATAGACTCTCAAGGTTCAGTCTTCATGCTGCGAGGTTTGAAGGGTGATTAGCATCTCTCACTGTCTTGGGCAGGGTAGGGAAAGTCACAGTAGCAGAATTTCTGCAGCTTGCATTTGCTTTACAGCATCAAAACCTCATATTTCTATAGAATAATGCAAAAGATTATATAGGAGGAGTCTATGTCTAGTTAATTATTAGGAATATCTTGATTTCATGCAGAATCTGGAGTGAAAGTCAAAAATCTTAACAGAGCAGTTCTTTGTATGAAAATGGATCCATTGATGGCTGCTCTAGTAGTTTTTTCCTCCTTGAAATAAAACATCATTTACTCTAATGTAAGACCACAAAATCTTGTGGAATATTTTAGAGTCACGGATTTAGAGCACATTGTCTCCACATATTTTTTTCATGGATCACCAGGCAGATGTCAACAAGGGTGCTGGCTTCAAGTTCTGACTTGCAGGAGCAGTCAGCTCTCCCCCATCACTTCAAGATGCTCCTCTACATGCTCATGGCACCCCTCTGAACACATTCAAAAAAGCTCTTGCCACTAAGCTTGTGAGAGCTGATGAGATCACAACCTGGGAAAACAGCTTTATTAAAATAGGGTCTTGAATATTGAACCAATTTCCCAGACGTGCTTCTCTTGTCGTTAGCCCTGACAGATCAATGGGTTTAAATTTATTTTTCTAACGGGCTAAGCAGGCTTTGATAAAAATCAAATGTATTTTTGAACTATTCTCTCTTTCTGTCCAGGACACTGCTTCTTGATACATACTCACTTATAAACATCATAGTGATTGCTAAAAAAGTTTTCTCCCTCTGTGATGGTTTCATATTGAAAGGAATGAGATACTGTTAATTGTACTAATCATGCATCTTTCATCTTATTCAACTTATTTAGTGGATTATATACTGCCTCCTCCCCCCCTACTGAGTAATCAATGATACGGGCATACCTGGATTTGGACCCTTTTTTAACCATCCAAACTTGCAGCTGCTTCCCTTCCGGATGCACTACAAGGGACAGTGGTGATGTAAAATTAATTTTTGTGGTTCTAGCAACCAAGGAGTTAGGGACTTTCCCTAAAAGTCCCCGGCCTATGGATGTTGTTTCAGATCTATTTACAGGAGTACTGGTGAGTACAACAAGAACTATAAAGGAAACATGAACCCTCTCCATGTGGTGATGTGGCGAAAAACTAGATGCCTCTGGAGAGCTGGACCTGAACTGCTGTTCCAAGGTTATGGGGGCTCCATTTTGCCACTGCCTTCACCAGCCTGTGAGAAAGAAACAGGCACAATCTCCTTAGCAAGAATGACCCAGCAGGGAAGAAGTCTTTATAGGCTCTCACTTCTTCCAGCTTTTTTTAGCAAATGTCAAGGAAATTGTATCTGACCATCAGCACAGAGCCTGGGGGACTTGCCACACTCTACTCCTTCTCTCTGAAGCTGATGATTGTGTGGATGACTACCTCTGCCCTCTTCTCCCTTGGGATAAAACTGCCTGAGCTCCTACTTAGGGCTCCTCTGAGAGACCTCCTCGGCTTGCTTTGTCCAGTCTCATGACTCCCAGAAAGCAGTGGAACAGGAGTCTCTGGGCCATTTAATTTTGCTGGAGTTCTTGTGCGAGCTGGGTTAGTGCCAGAATCTGGGCTTGGGCAAGGGTAGGGGACAGGAAAGTGCATGACAGAGGGACATGAGGTTCAGTGACAGGCACATGAGAAGTGATTTTCAAATTTACTATGTCTCCTTCTCTGAATATTTTTGGGGCTTTTCATTTCCTGTGAACATCCTGTACCACGTCAGCAGCTGACACCCATGCTGGGCATGTGGTGCTTCTGCACCACAGGGGACTTTGTGCACAGACTTGGGGCAATGAGAAATAAAGGATTAATCTGGCTTGTCTTCACAGCATTGGCTTTTAGGTTGCCTCTCTGTGATAGAGAAATTTCAACATCTGTAAATAATTCTGTCCTCCAGAGAAGTGATTGCCTGTATTGCATTATCTGTGAAAAATTCTTGCCCCAAAACCTTATTTGTGGCTCCATTAACCTAAAGAACTCGTCTGAATGCTCCATTTGCCTTTTAAATAAAGAACAAGTGATTGCTGAGGACTCACATCCCTATCATTTTGTGTTGCTTTCCTCATTATGAGAGGAACATAAGGGTCCCCAATCATTATTTCTGACTCTGTCATTAGCAAAGGTCTGGAAAGCATGTTTTCACTCCATTAGCCTTCAGAAATAAAAAGAATGATTGCATAAGTCGAGAATAATTATTTCAACCAGCTCTTCTCAAAGTATTGCTGTGGAACAGGCCGGGATCTAGATAGGAGCTGACAAATTAATTTATATTATTTCTATTTTCCAGAAAAACCACCATGTTCAGGATTGATTTAGAAATACAAACAGCTCTATTTGTGGTTTAATGTGCCTCTCTGATCACTTACGACAAACATCAGGAAGCAAATCTTTTCCTTCATGATGTCTGCCAGGATTCCTGCGATTTACCCCCAGAAGAGTGGTAGAACAGAGACACCCAGATCTGTCATGGTCCTTTTGTTTCTCAGAAGTGTATGGATATTTATGCTAATCAGGACTGACCTTCTTCTGTAATGCTATCCTTCTGTGATGATGTTGATATTCACAGTTATACCATGTGAGTCCAGGCATGGTCCAGATGATCTGAACAGGGCGCTTTCCATGTTCAGAGGAATTTCTTCTCTGCTTTAAAGAAATTATGGAATGTCCCCACCTTTCTTTCTTTAAAAGACCAAAATGCAGTCATTTTTCTTCTAGATACAGCATTAAAACTTGCTAGACCTCTGATGAGATCTGTAATTCCTTAGTAAGGCATGCTTGCCACCAAGAAGGGCTCATGCAAGGTGGCCTCTTCCATGGTGTCGTCAAACGAGACAGCGTGAGTGCTCAGGAGCAGGCAATGAGTCAGGGCCAGTGAGATGGAGCCTTTCTCTCCCACCACTGCTTGTTGTCAGCAGAGACAAGCCTCTTCTCAGCAAAGAAAGGCAATAGACAGTAGGATGATATGAAAATTCAGTCTTGGGTAGAAAGTACTATAGAGGAAGCATTATTTCTTATTTTGACTGTAAATGTTCTTATACTGCTGCAGATAGTAAAGTTAATTACAATGTAGCAGAGATCATGAAGTGAAACTGGGTTGAAGGAGATTATTTAATCCCCTTTTCCAACAGAAACAGACTTTTAAACCTTTTCTTTAAAATTACCAATGACCCCATTGGCATAAAGGAAAGCATCTCCTATAGATCTGTGCTCCTTTCACCATGAGTTTCTCAACTGGAGTCTTTGGTGGAGGTAAGAAAGTTCATATTCTCCTTGTCAGTGAAAAGTTATGAACTGTTGTATTAGCATTTTTTTTTTCAACAGGTGTATGGTTGCCAAATGAGATGTGGATTGAAGCTGGAAAACATAGGTTTTCTGTGCACAGATGCCAGTCAATAAGAGACAAAGGTGATGAGCACAGAAAGAAAAAACCCAGGTGATACTGTGAATCATGATACTGTGCCAGAATTTTATGTTAATTGCACGCCTTGTTTTCCTCACCTCTGAGTGTGCTAGTTCCTAGGAGAGAAAAGAGTTCAAAAGCTTGACTCCAGCAAACCCACAGAAAGCCTGCAGTCATCCACACTTCACTATTAACTCAAATCATAACCTGAGAGACAAAGAAAGATGTCCTCTATCCGACACTGTTGTAAAACAATCATCATGGTCCCTTTCTCCTCTGAACAATCTTCATGGAAACCTAGCCAGAGCATCTAAGACAGAAGAGTCCTCTGACCAGTAATGTAAAAAAAGACAGCATCAGTCCTGAGACAAGGAATTCATCTTAGCCTTGAGACTGACCTGAACTTTAAAGCATCTGAGCCCAGGCATGCAAAGAATTACAATTGGTGCATGCTATAGTACCTTGTAAAAGCAGGCACCGTGGAAGCTGACATGACCATCACTTTTGCTGGAAGATTCATGGTACAAGTAAAGCCTCATCAAAATAGCCCAGAGAAACAATGGAGTATGCCTGGGGAGCTGTGAGATATGGCTCAAATCTATATGAGGTGAGCCTTCATCCCACTCCAGAACCGTAATAGTGACACACATTGGCTGAGGAGGTGTTTTGAAGCATTTGGGTGATAAGCACCCAGAGCTCCTCATAGACATCAAGGCTAGAATTACTGCCAGATAAAGTAGAGTGAAAGTAAAAGTGCAAGATGAGATAAGAACACAATATAAAGGGCTTCTAGAAGGGTCGTTACAGTGACTGCAGGTTCTCATCTTCAGGTTGCAGGACACATCCCTGTGAGCTTTCTCTACTAGGAAAGTCACATATTGGGGTGCTGAAACGGGCTTGCTGGAACGTGGCTGTGCTGTAATTAATAAATACACTAATAGAGTCTTCATTGCCTTATTAGGACATTTAGAATTTACTCTGGGAAACCTTTCGACTCCATTAAATCCACCTTTGTCACAAGATAAAGTGCTGCTCATAATAGGCTCATTAATATGCAGACCGCAGTTCAGCCCCATCCATTAACAGCTGGCAGGCAAGAGTTTCCAAAAAGACCCCAAGAAACATTTTCCGTGACCAGGGGCTGGCTTCCTCAGCATGTCTGTTAGTCCTGTGTGGGATGTTTCATGACAGGGAGCTTTTCTGCTATGTCCCTGTGTCATGTAAATGTACTGCCAAGACCAGCTCCAATCAGTTAGGGATCTGGAAGAATCTGCCAGGAGTTCCCCCACCCTGCTGCTCGGGTCTTTATTTGACTCAAAAGCTGCCATGAGCAGAAGATGCCAACCCCATGCAAGAGCCATGGGCATTTTCCACCTCTCTCCCGCTTGGCTGACTCTCATTTAGAGCCCAAGTGTCAACTGCTCTGATTAAGTGCATTAGAGCCAGGCGTGGTGATTAACAGTGAATGATAACAATGGCATTTCAGTGGTTGCTAATAGGCTTCCAAACTTAATCTCTCACGCTCTCACAGAGATAAAGAATAGATATTTCTTCCAGCAACAATGATTACACAATAAAGTTTGCATTTGCTCTGTGCTGATGAGCTATGGTGCTTGGTTTCACCCACTGGCATTTTGAGATCTCAGGGCTGGGGGTGGTGCCAGCTCAGGATTTTACGGATTTCCGATGTCTTGCAGGTCTGTCTCCTGGAGCAGGGAATTAATGTCTTTGTTCTTTCCTTCCTTCTAAAGCTCAGATCTCCAGCCAGCAACAGACAGAGAAATACAGACAAGGGGAAATTGAAGTGGCCCCTAAGTAATCTCTCCGAGCTTACAACTTTTGGACAAAACTCACAACTTTGGGGCACAATTTATTGATTTGAGTTCTGAGCACTGTCATTCTAGGTCTGGCACATCCACAGTAGGGGAGAGAGCTATAAAACTGTCACTGGGCTAAGAGGCTCAGCAGAGAAGTTAGACTGGGCTGTAAGGATGACTTTCTAAACACCGAAAGCAGCTTATCAGAATGAGATGAAAGCCTGTCAGTGACTGAGGTAAATGAGAAGCTTGACATGAAGAGTTGAGACATCAAGGTGTTGCATTCCAGCAGCCTGAATGCCAGGACACCAAGACTTAACAGTCCACTCAAGCACAGATTCAGTGAGTAGCTGAGCTTCGATGAAACTTTCTGCTGGATAGGATCCACGGGCCAAAGCACACTGGATTCAAGAGAGCAAAACTCCCGGCGAAATCGTAAAAGAAACATGGGCAGCCTGCTTTGTTTTAGGACAGCGTCTGCCATGAGAAAACCCTCATTCCCTCCGACCTGTCCATCATCCCATGGTGCAGACAGCAGTAAACTGAGCAAAGTGCTGTGTCGCTGGAATGAATGAGTGCCCCACAGCTCTGTATTCCAGGAGTTACTGTTTGCTGCTTAAATTCATACAAAAGAAAAACTGTTCCTTTTTTTATTTCCAAGTCTTGCCTGTGTTGCTCCTGAGCCGCCTTGCAGGAGGCCAGCTCTTTCAAAGATGTTTCTCACATCCCTCTTCACCAGTCCTAAATTCAAGGTCTAGAACAAGAACTGTACAACCAAGTGGCACATTCAGTGAGAAAACTCTAGTTTTGGGGCAGGCAAGACAGCTAAACAGAGTATACATCCCACTGCTAGAGAATAATGTGATTTAGTGGACAAACAGCAAGACATTATGGTGAGGTTTTACAGCTGCTAAATGTGCTGGTCCTTAAACATCTAATGGGACTTAAGCTTTCATTATTTTGAAACATCAGGCTTAGAAGGACAATAATTTTCTAACATCTAGCATTGTGTCTTCAGAATAAGGGATATTATTTTTAAAAGTCAAAGCAGAGTTCATCCCTGATGTATTAAGCCTCATTCAGTTTGTATTCTTGCATTTTCCCCTGCACTGAATTCCTCCTCCTGTTCACTCCACCTCTGGTATCCCAGCTGTTCACATTTCCTTTGCTCAGGCTTCATGAGATGAACCCAAAATGCAGATTTCAGTGAAACCAAGAGAATTTGCAATTAACTCCACGTTTTTCAGAGGAAATATTATGTCTTTGTCTTGAACTATGCTTTGTGTAGCAGCATGGCACAGCTCCTGTAATCATGTCCTACCCGTTTGTTGAGCCCCTATTTTTATAGCAACTGTATCCCTACAGATCTCCCACAGAGGAAACAAAAGATTCTCATCATAATCACAGTTGGGCTGTCCTGAACCCCTCTTTGAAAATCAAAGCAGTTCAATTATTCTTTTTACTCTTCATTTTTACCCATTTCTGTATTGCTGGCTTTATCTGGGGTACAATATGGTCATCCAAATACAGGTCAGGGTTGGGAATGTCTCTAGGTTTATTTCTTGCAAAATATTGAAACACTTCCCTAGGTTTTGGTACTGTGTTATTCCCTTTTGAAGAAAGACTTCTTTTTTCTTACAGCTGTATCTAACATCTATGACATCTTGCAAGTGTCATATCCTGGGAAGTTTTAACTCACTAAGATAGCAGAAACCACCCCAGGAATCAGGATCACATCTTGCCAGGCCAATGATTCTTAGAGTTCACTGGAGAATTTGGTGGGCGACAAGAATGGGCTCAAAGGGCTAGGAGAAGGAAAGGTTAGCTCACTGGATGAGGGGAAGTGGAGAGGCAAAGAAAGACAAGGAGGTGAGGAAGACGATCCCTTCCTTTAGGCAGAAAAGGCTGTGTGGGCTCAGCTGACTGTGTACCAAGACTCAGCTTCAACTACAGTGGAGCAACTGCAGTGTCTCCTTTTGCATGCATGGTTCATTTGGAAAAGTTATTTATTTTTCAAGGGGAAAAATATTTTTCATTTCTAAAAAATTTTCATTTCTGAGATACTATTAGAGACAAACAGCGGTCCTACCTCTACACCCCTTTTCCCACTTCCCTTTGCCGAGTCAGAGGCTGTTCTTGTTTCCAGGTGGCATCTGAGAGAAGCTCTGAGATCTGTGTGTAGAGTCTGTTTAGCACATATAACTGGTCAGACTTTTCTTTATTCCAATTGACCTGCAATTCTTTTTTGTATAACTGGGGAAGCAAAGTGCCTCAACCTCAATAAACCTCTTCTCACACTCAGTTCTCCAAGGTTTAAATTTATTATGTGTACTTTGTTCCTGCCCAGGCTTCTCCTTAACACCCCACGTTGTCTATTACTGTGTATAAAAATGATCTATGTTGACGCAGGACTGAGTAGGCACTTTGCATTATCAGCTCCAGCATTTGCCTTTGTGCTTTATTTCATGCAACAAAAGCATAATTCACAGCAAGGTGATTTCTTGAAAGGTATTCCACTGACAATTTGTCTAAAAAGAGATGCTGCTTGAGAAGACAGAGAAGAGTGTTTCTTCAACCCACTCAGTAAAGTTACTGAGGAAATCACTCAAGGCTTTGATGCTACTGCTATGGCCTGAGGTGCATGTTGCACTTCCTGGGTACTGGTCCCACTGGTATTTCATGAAAGAAAAGGAAATCTTGCTAATTCAATGAGTATCATTTTGGCCAGGTTTGGTCCACTTCACTGCACTTCATATTATCCCATTCCATTTAATTGTTTTCACTTAATTTCAGATTTTTTTTTTATTACCATTTATTTCATCATAATTCCTCTCCTGTGTGTTCTGTACAGTTCATTCCCTGATTTCAAGATTTTGTTTCCTTTCATGAAATGAAGAATTTTCATTTCATGTGAGGAAATGAAATCCTGCTATTTCTGAAAGTATTATTTCTGCAGGTTTCAGTACATTTCACTGCACTTCATGTCATCCTATTCCATGTAATCATTTTAATTTCATTTTTTTTTAAAATTGCATTTCATTTCCTCATTATTTCTTCTCTGTCTGATCATTTAGCTTTGTTCCTCAATTTCAAGATCTCAATGGGTGTCATTTCAGCAATATTTGGAACTCTTAACTGCATGTCATGTCACCCCATTCTGTTTAAACGTTTTCACTTCACTTCAGAATTTTCTTTTTTCTTTTTGATTGCATTTCGTCGTAATTCTCTCCTATGTGTTTGGTTCAGCTCATTCCCTGATTTTGAGATTTCATTTCATGAAAGGAAATGAAACCTTAAAATCAGGGAACAAACTGAAATGAACAGACTGAACAGGACATATGATGGAAGGAGATGCAATTAAAAAAGGAAATGAAATCTCACTAATTCAATGAGTATCACTGTGGCCAGTTTTGATCCATTTCACTGCACTTCATGTCATCCCATTCAATTCAATTGTTTTCACTTCATTTCAGAATTTTTGGGTAGTTTTTGATTGCAATTTATTTCATCATAATACATCGCCTGTGTGTTCGTTTCACTTTGTTCCCTGATTCAAGACTTCATTAAGTGTCATTTGGGCAATTTATGGTCCTTTCATTTCAACTCATGTCATCCCAATCCATTTAAATATTTTTACCTAATTTCAGAGTTTTGTTTTTTTTTAATTGGAATTCATTTCTTCGTAATTCCTCCTCTGTCTGTTCATTTCACTTCGTTCCCTAATTTTGAGATTTCTTTTTTTTTCATTAATCGTATTTGGGGTGGGAAACTACCCATCTTTTCATGGTTCTGGGGGCCATGGCAGTAAGCTGCAATGTTTTCATCTGAGCTCTCTGAGGTCACCACCAGCCTCTGACCTGCCCTGCATTTCCTGCAGCAGACCTCCTACCTGTGCACACCAGGCTTGCTGGTCCCCGCCGGCACACGTCGTGCCACCCGAACCAGGGATGTGCTTCTTGTGCACTGTTCTCTCTTGTGCAGCAGCAGTCTTTCCAATGCTGCTGGCTGAGTGGTTTTTAATTATCCTCCTTGGACTTCTGTGCACCATAATCAACAGTTAATTGCAAACAATCAGACAAATTGGTGATCTAGGGAAGTAGAGAAGAGGGACAGAGGGGAGCAGGGACTGAAGCAGGAGCTGACTCCAGTGATAGGCACAGCTGATGGCAAACAGCTGTTTGGAGGAGAGGGGTCTCAGTGGAAGAGGAGCTGCAGGGAAAGCCAAAGCATCTCTTCTTTCCTCAGTCCCTGAAGCATCTTCACTTTGCAGCACACTTCTGGCACATCACGTCCCTTGTAAGACAATACAGCTTGGTTTTGCTGGCAGCATTGTTAGGTCCCACTAGCCTGTGGAAAAAACAACACACTGGATGATGGCAAATAAGGAGACTTAAAAGTCACAGCACCAAGCCTTACAGAGTTCAAGAAGTGTTTGGACAATGCTCTCAGGCACATGGTGTGACTCTTGGGGCTGTCCCGTGCAGGGCCAAGCTGCACTTCAATAATACTTGTGGGTCCCTTCCAAGTCAGAATAGCATGACTGTATTGTAAAGTAGCAGCAACACTGCTGTTTTTCCTGTAGTTGTCCGGGTGTTGCCCAGCATCTCAGAAGAGTCCCGCCGGGCTGGAGGTAAGCTCCAGGCCCTGAAGAGGTGGCCCCAGCATGTGACGCCATCTCAGCCACAGAACAATCTTTCCAGGAGGACGAGACAAGCACAGGAAAGAGCTCCTGTGTCTAAAGCTGGTATTTTACCCCCAACGCAAAAGGGCTGCCATGTTTTAGGTTATTTACAGTGCGACGCTACCAACGAAAGGCGACCGAGGGGTTTGCGTCCGTTCAATTTGCATCACTTTCCGGTTGCCATATTCTTGGGCGGGATGGGGTGTTTGTTTGTTTGTTCGCTTGTTTGTTTTTTCAATTAACGAGGGAGCGGTATCTTCCGAAATCACGATGGGTTTTCCAAAGGACGCCGGCTCCGCGCCCTGAGGGCGGCCTGTGGGGCCGCAGCATTCCCGCCCTCGGCGCGGCGGGAAGGGCGGCGGCGGGAGCGGCGCGGCGCCGGCAGGGGGCAGCACTGCCCGTCCCCGGGCCGCGCTCCGGGCGCTCCCGGAATCCCGGCCCCGCTCCCGCCGCCGGCCCTTGTGCTGCTTTCCCGCCGTCTGAAATATTAATTAAGGGAAGGGGAAAGGGGGAAAAAAAAAAAAAAGCTCTTTTACAATGAGCCACTATATTAAACTTACAGCGCTATAAATCAGCGCCGTAAAACTGTAACTCAGGGGCTGGGTGTTAGACAAACCTGACACGCTGCTGTGGGAACGGCAGAGATCTTAACAAACTGCATCATATACAAGTTTCTGCAATGTACATAAAACTTGCTGTTTTGTACCCCTATTAGCTGGTTTTTACAAGGTTTTCAGGGACCAAAAAATAAAAGCGGCAAGCAATAGAAACAAGCAAATCAATTCAGAAAAATAAAAGTTGACGTGAGCTTGCATCCAAGAAGTGAGTGACGGTTCAGCCTGTTTTATTGGTTTGTTTGCCTGTCTGAGGTGGTTTGAGAAATCAGGGTTAATTTTAAAAAATTTCCTTTCAGTTTCTTTCATTGCTTTGCTTCCCACAGGTCAGGATAGACACTACGAGATAATGAAGGCACAGTAAAATTGGTTATTCGTGAATATATTTACATTCTGATCTCCAGATCTCTACATTTCAAATGAAAATTATCTGATTTGATCCCTACTGCTTTTTTATGATCACAGATGATCTCAAGGGGTGTATTCTCCCCATCTCTCACCCCCTCCCACAGTGGAAAAAAAAATTCTCCAGATTTGTCCATTTGTTTTGACCTTCAAAGCCTTATCTCCTGTCTTTCTCCTCTTCACTAGAGGAACCCTGACAAGAACTTTTGAAACCATAAACAGTCATGTCATTATAAAGCAATAACAGGGGCTGCAGCTCTCCTTCCTTGGGAAAGGAGAGCAAGGGTGTGCAGCTTGTTAGCCCCCTTTTCTGAGAGACAGAAGGGAGAGCTGCACTTCATTTTGAAGTTTCATGCGACATCACAAATCAGGTCCCTTGGCAAAGAAGGGAAGCAAACACCAAATATGCTGAAGTGAGTAACTACCTTGAGTGAAGAGAATCCTTTAATGTGAGCACAGTGTAGGTAATGCAGTATTTATTTACCACAGAAAAACTGTAAAGAGCACGGCATTGATTTCTTGGTTTTTCTTTTTCAGATTGGTTTCACGGGGCTTGGTCTGTTGGGAGGATTTTCTGAGATGCATCTGAACAGCTCATAGCTGGATGGCTTCAGTTCTGACCCCCCAACTTGAGTGAGGTTTGCCACTCACAGTATTCCTGGAATGACACAGCAGCTCTGGCTGGAGTCAGGCCAGGACATTAGAGGAAACTGCTTTTGTGACACTCCTGCATTTGATACATAGAGGACAGGTTTTCCACTGTATCTCTCTGCAGCATTTGACTCTGTTGACCATGAAATTCTTTGTGTCCCTGCTGGGGAGGGGATTTGCTGTCTGGTGGTAATGGTTCAGTGGAATATACCCAGTTATTAGAGATGAAAACATACGCCACTACTAATAACGCCTGGATGTGGTGCTGTCCCACCAACACCTATGCTCTTCCCCTTTTTTGCTGACCCAGTTGAACACAAAGTCATTGGGATGTGGGAGACATTGCTGCAGCCCAGAACACTTCAATAGCTCATGCTGGTTGTGCCATTCCTTTCTCTCACGTTTTAAGATAATACATAGTCAAGTTCAAAGTCTCAGTCCTTGAGAGCCTTAGTAGTCTGGATCAAAGTAGCTAAAAAAGTAACCTTATTAGCACCATCTGATTTATATGAGAGTCTTGCCCTTTTCCTTTGCAGCAAAAGGAAAAAGGTGGCCCTCTGATACCCTCCTCCAGTAGTTTTAAGCATTGCCCAGTGTCTCTCTGAAATGTGGGAAAAAATAATCTTACCTGCAATGACTAGCACTTCTCTTAGTGAGATTACCAGCACGTACAGATTCCCTTGCACTTCACATGAACAGGAAACGTTCACTGCCTCTGGAACGTGTGTCCCCCCAGACAGGCACAGGGCAACACAGTGTTTCACCAACAGAATGGCGACTGGCTCCTCAGAAAGATGCCAGGAGCTCCTGGTTATCTGTGCAGTCTATAATCTCTCTCCCTCAGTCTTTTCATGCACACACATTCCCCACATACACAATGCTTATCTTTAATTTTCTGTGCGCCCAAACCATAAAATTTCTAAAGAGGGTTAAAAATATCAAATTAATTCAGAAGACAGAGGTGAAAAGAATCATTCTGAGATATTCACAGGGTTGGTAGTAGTAACAAGAGAGACAGTTTCTGTCTTTTTTTGATACTGAAGTTAATTGCAGGCATCTAGGGTTTAAAGACCTTGTGTTATTGATGGGGGTGTGTGAGCAAAAGGAGGAACTCTTACATTAAACTCAAATTTAGCATGTACAGTAGGTTGTCAAGAGAAAAAAATAAGAACAAAGGAGACTGCTATTATCTTTTATTATTATCTTTTAATTCCCCCCCCATTTTCCTTCTGCATGCTCTCTCTCTGTCAGCCTTCTCTCTTTCAATAATTACAATAATCAACTTACAATGATAACAGAAATAATCTCCTGCAAGATAACTAAACAAACCACATGTTATCTGTACTGAACTGTGCTTACTTACAGTAGGTACATCACTTATGGAAAAGCCAATAAAATTTTAATTAAAAAAGCGTGTATGTTGTCAGTTAAGATGCAAAGAGGGTGTGCAAACACATTCAAAGTGGTCCATAA
This sequence comes from Polioptila caerulea, assembly GCA_013397295.1. Taxonomy (NCBI): domain Eukaryota; kingdom Metazoa; phylum Chordata; class Aves; order Passeriformes; family Certhiidae; genus Polioptila; species Polioptila caerulea. The sequence continues at coordinate 712,240 of VYXF01010206.1, read as the reverse complement.
ATTGCCTGGTATTTGACAGAACAGGGGGGAGGGCAAACACACCCCAAACAGAACAAAACAAAACTAAAGCCCACCAGGTTTGAGGAGCTCTATTTATGTTGTTCCATACAGAACACTGATTGCTTGGGAATTCAAAAGCAGGGGGAGGGGAGAATCCTCCCTTGAGCAACGATCACATCCACCCACGTCCACGAGTGCTGGGAGCGAGTGAGCAAAAGTTAATTAAAGATTTTGCATTTCCCCACTGCAGCGCTGTATTGATAGCTCTGGATCCTGAGATAAACTACAGCTCTCCCACACTGTATCACTAATACACGTTCAACCTTACCCTGGAAGCACCACCTCGGGGGAGAAGATGTTTGGTTTCCCTGGTGCACTTGAGGCTTGGCCTTTCTGCTAGGATTGAGACTAGGAGGGCTGATGAATGCCGGCCCATAGGTAGGTACATGTCTCAGAGGGGCAGGACTGTAGGCAATTACCCAGTTGTGAGTCACCATGGCTTCAGAAGATTCCAGTCCTCTGTTAGTTGTTTGCTCTAAGCTAGGAAAACTGTTTCACATAAAGGCTACTTGGCATAGAAGAATTTCTGCATTGGTACTGTGAATGTGAAACAGCTCTCAGCTCACTAAAGCAGAAGGTTTGCTGGAGGCAATTATGACACAAAGGAAGTCCTCGACACCACTCAATGCACTGAGTTTGTCCTGCTCCTCCGAGTTGTTCTTTTTGTGGATCTGGTGGGAATGCTGGCATGGTCTTTTCATGACCTTTGTGCTCCTATGGCAGGCTGGGAACGGTGGCTTCAGGGGTCTCTTTGAAGACAGGAGTGCATACCCTTCACCCAGACTTTTTCTCTGAGCTCTTGCTGCAGGGCATCACTGGGAGGAAATCTCGGCAATGATATTATCAGCATGGATCAACAGTTGTGCTTTGCACTGTTCTCACTGGGTGAGTGAGCAACCACTCCTGGGATTGCATTTAGTGCAGAGAAGGCCTATTTGATAAAGCATGATATGTGAGGATGTCCCAAGACAGTGTCTGAAATTCCTTCCTCTTGCTTCAACCTTCAGCTTCAGCTGTAATGGGTAGATATTGCCTGCACAGGCTGCCCAGGAGAGCCCTTGCATGTGGAGAAAAGCAAGGCAGTGAGGTGGAAGGACCTATTTCTTCAGGGAACACGTTGCTGTGGTACACTCGCTATTGCAGGACACTGAGTTTTGAGGCTATTACAGAGAGATAATGCTTACATTTAAAGGCATCTATGGGCTGTACCTAATTACAGAACCACAGCAGCCTGGCAAGGCAGGACAGTTAGAACCCACCTCCTTTCAGGCTAGAAATTAAGACAAGGGTATTAAAATGTATGACCAGGGTTAGAGAGAGAAGGTCAGTAAGAAGGCCAAGGTTAAAACATCAGACTTACATATTCCCAGAACTGTGCTTAACGTGTCTCAGGCAAAGAAATTGGTGTTAATGATGTACTAACCCCTTTCACCTGAAGATCCCAAAATGTTTTATGTCCCGATTTGCTATCTCCATGCAACTCTATTGAAGGCTGTTGGTCTTTCAGGGGGGCAAAGTGGAGGCTGCTCCATGCTGTACTGTGTCCGTATTGCCTTCAGGTCCCCTCAGAGTGCAGATGGCTGGGGTTAGTCGCCACACTCACTGGGGATGAGCTGGGGGATTGTGCTACAGGAAAGCAGATGCCATTGAGGGAAGGTGTAGGAAGATGGCTGGGTATGGACTGAGATGATTTAGTATAAGTGGTATATATATATTTAGTATCATTTAGTTTCGTGTGACAGGATAGAGTTGCACCTGGTTTAAGAGGTATCAGGGTGCAGTGGGATCCATACAGGGAAGGGACAGCAGGAAATGAGGCTGATAGGTTTGGCCTCTTTGGGGAGGGCTGGACAGACAAGCTGGTCAAGAAGAAAACCAAAGCTCTTCCTTGTTGATTTCCTCCAGAGAGAACATTTTTGAAATCACAGCTCTGTGCCAGGCAACGAAGGAGAGGCAGCTGCTGGCTGGGCAGGATGAGGCCAGCCCAAGGTCCCACAGAACAACCCATGAGAGGTCTGTGGGCTGGTGTGCCACACCACATATGGCCAGCTGCTGAGCAGGCTGAGAGGGCTGAGCAGACCACCCTGGCACCAGCATGGAAAAGGGACCCAGGAGAGCTGACAAACGCAAACTGGGTTTGACTTTCTTAAACCTCATATTTAGAGACTTGAATACTGTGGAGGAGCTAGACCCTGGCAGAGACTGAGGAAGAGGATTAAAAATGACACATGAACTATAACATCTGTGGCTCCAGAGCCTGGAGGGGAAACTGAGGCGTTGTGACTAGTGCCCTAATGGGCCAGAGGGTCTTGTCTCATTAGTGCTTTCTCTGATGATGAAGCAAGGCACCCTCTGGCATCCAGAAAGTCATGGCTGTTAGCCACAAGTAGACAATTGTAAATTGCTCGGGACGATCTCCCAAAATGAAAATGGAGAAACATATACAAGACTGAAGCAACTGCAGACTGGAAAAGTAGGGAGGAGCATGGTACTGCCAGCTGCCACAGAGAATTGCCATGGGCTCACTCTGAGTCCCACACAGAGGGTTTGCTTTGGGTGTTCTCAGGGAAACCTCTGCATCCTGCTGTGACCTTCACGCAAGCTCTTGCATGAGGACACTGCATGAAGTGGGAGCAGTTTCCCCTGCAGCAGCCAGTGACTGGCAGCTCTGGCTGCTTTTTTTTTTTTTCTCCATTTTTGATTACAGAACTGCTCTGTTATTCTAGCAGGTCTGAAATTAGATACAGGTGCAAATTAACTAAGTCACAAGTGCATTACATTTGGTAATTTTTCTGTCAAGAGTCATGCTGAAGGGTTGCAAAGAATAATGAGAGCAGATGAGAGCCAAGTGGCTGGTCCAGGTGTGCCCAGCTGCTGAGTGTGCCTCCCTGGCAGTGGTTTCAGGCACGGGGTCTATTTTCACAACACAGGCTGCAAAATCACCTGCTTCCCAATAGTTTCCTACCTCTGATTTTTGTCTGCCATTCCTCTCCTCTGGCTGCAACTGTCTATGAGTACTCAGCCCCCTGATTGCAGAGCTGCAGTTGTCATGGTTATGTCATGGTCCTGGGATTTCAGAAAGACAGTAGAGCAAAAGCCTGGATTCTCCTCCTCCTCTTCTTTCTCCTGTATGGTGTAGGCCCTGTGTATTTTCCAGATGAAGGAAGAAAGTCTGTCAGTCTGCTGAGCTGCGACAGGTAGGTGAAGGAATGCTGCTCCATCTGCCACCAAAGAGGTGCACAAGGATCTGCTGCCCCTCCTCAACACCATGCCTGCCTCTCTGCACCTTGCAAGAGAGCAGTGGTTGCACTGGCAGCTTCCAAACAGCAGAGCTAATCCAACCATTTGTCATAAAGCAACCATCAGACACTGTCTGAGGAGGTGTGAGTATCTTGTATAATGCACAGCATAACTAACTAAAGTGAGGTGGTTGGCAGAGGACAATAAGACAGCATGAGAACGTGTGAAAGTGTTATTGTGCTGTGTCTGCTCACAGATGTAGAGTGCTCATTTTGTGGAGGGGCCATTTCTGGCTCCCTGTGACAACTTGCTAGTCATTTCAATTCCAAAGATGCTGGGATTTGAGCACAGGAACTGAGATAAGTCTCAATGCCAGCTGCACTCTGTGAAAACTTTCTGCTCTGATGTGCAATAAAGGTCCAAGAGAGATTATGAGGTGCCTGAGCCAGGGAGTTGAGCTCCTTTCTACAACTCCTCAGATGAAGCTGTGCACTTATCTGTCAAATCGAGGTTGCAGTGTGCTGGCAGGTCAGCGTGTGGATAAAGCTTGTCCTGCTGCTATCTCACAGATAAGTAGAAGGCTTCATTCACCAAGCAGTTAATCTGGAGGGCTTTCTCTGGTGCTAAATCCATACTATTTATTTAAAGATTAAATGAATGGTTCTATGCAAATTTGCAAATTAGTTAATGACATAATTGCATCAAATGATAATATACTGCTGCACAAAGCTGGCATGAAACCATTTCAGGCCTGGATTTCCATTTGTTGTGGCATTCAGACAACTCCTCACCTAGATGGAGCTCAGCTCTTTACCTGTGCTAGGACATGCATGTGTCTGAGACTGGGCTTCATCTCCCTCTCCCTTCCCTGAGGGCTGCTGCATTACAAGGAATATCGCTTATAGCCATGCAGGGCATACTGGAAATGCCTTCTCCTTTTGGCTCCTTATTTTGAGATATGGGGAAATTGGCTTCGCTTTTGGTCAGTTTTTCTTCAAAAATTGTATGTTTTGTAACTGGAAAAATAGGTCAGCAGTTGCAGACCTAATTTCAGAAACGTTTTCTTGGAAGTGTCAAAAAAAAACATGTGCTTTTAGAGCACAGTGACCATGAACTGCTTATACAGTTTCCTTCTGTACTAAGATCTTCCCTTTCCAGCTTACATAGTCAAAGCTGCCTTCCAGGAATGGATCAGGACACAACCATCCAACCAGCTGCTCTGGGTGAGACCCAAGAGCTGTTTCACTCAGAATCCAGTATCTGGCAGCAGCACTGGCCTAGAGAAGGGCACCAGAAATAAGCCACTAGACAATGAGGCTTCCCTGGTGTGCTCCCCTTGGCTACCTCTGGACAGCAGTCATGCGACCTCCTGAGCCAGAGGTGGCACTGAGGGGCAGTGACAATCTGGTTCTCATGCACATCCCATGTTATGCCCCATCTGTCTTTTGAAATAACTGTATTTTCTCCCTTTACCCTTCCTAAGGCCTTCCTTATCCCAGTAGATTTTAGTGAATTTATGAAATATTTCCGCTTATTTCTTCTTGGTGTTAAATTGCTCTCTAAAACATTTTAATTGTAGCATATGTGGGATATGGAAACTTTTGAGGATTAGAGAACATTATAGGCACCACTAATGTTGGGATCAACCCATAACTCCATGATGCAAAAAGAAATCACAATTCCCTTGTGTCTTTTAGAAATTAGAACAGTAGCAATCATCTTTCACAGGCTGAAGAGGTGTGCTTCGTAGACACAGGAAAACACAGGAAGTTTGACAAACAGTCATTGGACTTGATTATTCTGTTAGAGCTACATGTCAATATCCCACATATTGCTCCGCTCTCCTGAGTGGTAAAACGGCAAAAGTTTCTAACCTAACCCCACTTTTGTTTGGAAAAGTGTCTGTGTGTGTCAGGATGGAAGGGAGAACGGGCAAGTGATACAGAGAGAGGTAAATCTGTGGAGGACGGAAACAATAGCTACAAGTTTTGCATGGGTACACCATAGGCTTGCTAATGCCTCCAAAGCTGGTCCTTTTTCCATCATAGTTCTGCTTTCTGAATCAACTTTACAGGGCCCCTCCCTCCCCTCACAGTCCCCTGGCCCCTGTTTATTAGCACAGAAACACCTCTGAGCAAACTAAACTCATTCTCTAGCCAATGTGCTGATTCCTGTCTTCAAAGCTGCAGCATTTCTAATCTGTTTTCACTTCTGTCACTGATTCCACTGGGGCTCTTGACTAATCACCCAAACTGTTTTGTAACCTTGCCAGCTCAGTCCATGCTGATAGCCTTGCAGCCCTCGCTGCCTCATACCCACTTCTCACAGCCCTGGTTCAAAACTGAAAGGTTAATCCTCCAAACCCTTCAGTAGTCACACTTCCTCTTGAGAAACACCTTTTCAGGCCATTCTCCACTGTACTATCACAGTGCTAGGAAGAATATAGAGAGATGCCCTTTTAAGATAATGGCATTAAACCTCAGGTCTAAATTCATTTTACATGAGACAGATTTTGTTACTGCTCCAGCAGAATTTTCCTATTGATTTCTCGGGAGCGTCTCAAGGGATCCTTACGAAAAGTTTTCCAAAGGTGGGAGAATGGAAAGCTTTCTTGACCTTTCTGACCATTGCTCTCCTCTGATCGTGCTCTCTCCAGGTAAGTAGTCACTAGGACACACTTATCTGGCCAAAAGGTCACTTAAATTGTGTATAGCACTTACACAACTCTAAATGATTGTGTTTTACTTGGGGACATGATCTACAGGAGCAGGAGCTTGGGTCACTGGGCTTTGTTGCAAACTGACAGTCTCAATGGCCTTGTTCCCAGTAAAAAGTGTCTTGGTGCTAAAGTGAATGGATTATAACCCCGTGACATTGTAATTACACAAATATTTAAACTACCTCACTCTAGAAAGAGAAACATTTACTACCTATCTATTCCCTTTTTATGACAATGGTTTCACAATTTTAATATAGCGCTGATTAAATAAAACCGTTCCTTGGCTGTAGGCCAGTAATGAACAGGGCGTGTTTACAGAAGGGTATTAAAATACCTAAACCATGTGTGTCAAAGATCTCCACAGCACAGCATGTTTCATCTGTCTGGAGTAAAAAATTGGACCTTTTAGGAAATATGTAAGACCAGTGTGAGAAGATAGTGGTAATTCCCCATGTCTTCTCCAGCCTTCAACCTCCTGTGGCTCAGCCTTTCTAGTCCCAGATGTGTTTTCTATATATTTGTTAGTTTTGGTAAAATGAAATTAATAGTACTGTTATTTCAAAAAGAGCCCTAAGATATCTTATAAAGCACTTCATTACTGTTTAGGGGACCTTTCCTCAACTGTCCACAGTGTCTGATTGACCTTAGTGGTAGAGAACTGAGTTTTTCAGTGCAGGGCAGAGAAGACAGAGCTGGGATTTGAACCTGCTGCTGTGGGTAGCGTTGATGCTCAGCTGAGCAGGTCACCTCCTTGACAGTGAATTAAAAAAGCCGACCTGGAAATCAGCTATTCATCTTTGCTGTTAAGAGAATCATGTTCATCTATGCAATGCAAGGAGATCTGGCAGGATCTTTACAGGTCACGTACAAAGTAAAGCTAGGATTGACTTTTTCTGTTTCTGAAGGTGTTTCAGGACAGAAACCAGAGGTCTGGAGGGGATAAAAGCACTGAGTGTATTAAACCTGTCCTCTGAAAAGACAAACCCAGCAAGTGCTCTTCTTAGACATACCCTCCCTTTCTGTTCACTTGCTTTCGGGAATATAATATGTGTGTTAAATGGACTGAGGGAATGACCCACTATCCTGAAAAGCAGGATCTCTGTGCATATGAGACCTAAGCATTTTGAGAATACGCATTTCCCTTTGAAATGTGCATATGCCCCAGTGTACTGGGCCACAGGTCTGCTCTGATACAGCAAGTTCCATGTTTCCCTTCCTGCTGTTTGTCCATGGTCATGTTCTTTTGGATTTTTCACAAGGACCAAAGCAAGTTGTTTTAAAGTCTCTGTAGTTAGTAGTTCTTCCCAGCATAACAAATTTAACTCTGTATATAAGGAATGCAGGTTGCCTCTTCAAACAGGATAAAGATGCTGCATCTTTAATTTCATGTTACACAAATGCCCAGATCAAAATAAATATGTGTTTCCCCCTGTTACTTCTCTTTCAAATTAGAGCACTAGGGGCCAGCAACAAGGTTAGATCTTGGTGAACTTTAAAAGCCACCATTTCCTTGGAGAAGGCCCTTGATTTCACAAACTACAGGATTCACACAGCAGCTGTTTAATTTCTAAAGTGTTAACTGAAATTTACTACAAATGCAATTTTATGCCAACACATTTTTTGTTGTTGTTGTTACTAAGGCAGCTATTCCATAGTTACTATTTTGGTTCCCATGACGACTGCACTGCTATCCGAGTTGGAGATGATAAAATTGGTATGTTGACGGATTCTGATTGACTGTTGATACCAGTTGGCAGAAAAAACAAAGGCTTTCCAATAAGTTAATATGTATATTTTCAGGAAGAAAGAAAAAGGGCATAAATTATTTTTTGGTACAGTTCTATTTTACTAGCAGAAAAAATTAAAGTTCCCATTAAAAGAGACCTGGCAGCCCAGAGATGCCTTGGGGAAGGGGGGGGAGGGGAGAGAAAAAGAAAAGGAAGTAGGGAGGGGAGGGTGAGATGATAGCTGAATTTCCAGACACCTCTATACCTTGTTGCCTGTTGAAATGAGCTGAATAGTGCAGAAAACCCCAGAACACTGGAGGATGATCTACTACCAACTTACTGGGAAAGTGCTGAATGTGGGCTTTTGTGCACTAGGAAGCCACAACTGGAATATCACAGGGATTTGCATACTGGCTGGTAGCCACAGCACTGGCTGGTGTAAGGGACTGTGGAAATAGCAAGAGAAAGTCTTGGGTGGGAGGCTGAAGAGAAGCCACTTTGGGATGGTGGCACTTGCTGTGTGACCTCTTTTTGGCTGCATGGCCACTATGGGCCAAGCTGGTCCACACTACGCTGGTCTCTTGAAGGCATGCAGACATTAGGCAAATGTGCTGAGGGAGTGTTTTGTGTCTGGAAGCTGTGGTGAAGAAATCCCGGCAGTTTCCTGATGTACAATTGTTTTGGGAGTCCTGAGGAGGTTTGCAGTGGGCAGCTGCAGTCCCCAGGTAGATAGGAACAGTCCTATAGTGGAGACAACTCTGGCATTTTCAAAGAGCCCTCCAGGCACAATTTTGTTGCACTTAGACATTGCTGTGACTGAAACTGTTGTTCTGTAATTCGGGAACTGCCTGGATTGTGGCATTTTCCCATTTTTTTCCTCTTGAGTGTGATTATGGAAATGTACTTATTCCCAGCATCAGAGTGGCCAAGCACGTGAAAGGGACCTGGGCTCTAAACTGAGCCAGAAGAAAGGAGGCAAAGAGTGCTCTATGAGATGTGGCAAATTCCCTGTCCCCCACTTTATGTTTACAACTAGCTGGTCTTCATCAGGACCAGGATGGTGCACCTGGAGAGCCTGCCTCTGAGCAGCAGCACACACAGTGCACTAGCCAGTATTTGGGTTATGAAAGAGCCCAGGTCTTCACAGCAACATCAGTGGTGGGGCTGATGACAAGGTCAGTGTCATCATATTAACAGTCAAATGGGAAAGGAGGGAAGGATGGTGAGGAGAAGGGGAAGGTGGAAAGCGCAGTTGACTCCCTGAAGAACATCTTTCCATGCATGCAGTGCCTGGTGCAGCACAAGTTTTTGGCTCTTGCCCAGTATTCCTCTGTTCTACTACATTAAAAAACAGTTGGGAAAAGGGCAGTCTCTTTATGCCTGTTCTTCATGCTTCCTGTGTATGGTAAGACAGGCTACTGCTAATCTGTCACTCAGAAAACTTGCTCAGTGTTGATTCCAGTGTTCACCCGCGTTTGTCAGAGTTTGGAAATGACTCTTCCAACATGCATTCACTGCCTGGACTCTTTGTTCCTTACAATCCTTGATTATTGTTCTATTTTCTGGTTTTGGTAAATGCTACAGTGCTTTGCTGCCTGCCGCTTCCAATCTCTTCCTAACCTCCCTGCAATCTCCTTGGCAGTGACTGTAATTTTCTGTGAATTAACCGAGTCACCAGGGAGCTCCTAATGGTCGTTCTGCAGGTTCACAGATTATCTTAAGCAACTGATATTTAGTGCAGAAAGAAGGAAAACTTCTAAAAGATTTAGTAAATGAAAAGTCTATTACAGAGCTTGGAGCTTTTTTGTTTTTCCTTTTCCCCCTCAGTGCTTCTTGGCTTTTCCTGCTTCAGGTAGAGGCCAGCCTAGGCACATAATGAATCCTTGTGGAGAAAGGAGCATGAAGAAAAAATGAAGGGAAACAAGTGTGCCAGAGCACAGAAAAGATGCCAGTTTCTCTCTTGAACAGCGGCAGCACAAAGGGGAGGTATCTGTTGCCTGCTGAGGCTCCCCCTGCGCAAAGATGCCTTGTTGTTCTTTATCTTCCTCATGTTACTTAACAGCAGGGCTGGTTTGTACAAACCCAGATTAGAGCAGATAAGAAAATGAAGCTCTGAATTATTCAGCAGAGGAGGGAGGAGAGGATGTGGCTGGGGTTACTGGATAAAGCTGTGGCCTCCAACAGAGCTTCCTGTCCCTTGGGTTTTATATCTAAATCTATTTTCTCTGCTTAAGCCTGGTTGTGGAGGAGTTAAGATGATGATGATTTCTTTTATTTACAAAGAGGCACCTTTCACAGGAACTACAGAAAATGGGAGTAAAAAAAGTAATGAGTTCTGCTGGTTCATTCTCCTACCCCAGCAGGGCTGGTCAGAGCTGGGTCTCTCCCAGTAGACATGTGCCTGTACCAGAAACTCCCCAGGCAAGTTTAGCTGTGCCAACATGTCCCTTTGATGTTTCCCCTTCAAAAGCTTGTGGCCCTGAACCCACTGTCAAAGCCTCCTTAAATTCTTTTCTCTCGGATCTCCCAGGCCTGCCAACCCCTGTTTTGGGAGCTCCTCTAGTTCAGGAAAAGCACTTGGTGCTCATCCCTTGTTTTAGTTGTGTTGAAGAGTATCTGCTCAGTACCTCTCAGAGCTGAGTTGGTCAGGCAGCAGAAAAGATTATGTTTGGACACTGCTTGCCCAAGAAAGGACTCTTTCATCTCTTGTATGTCTCTGCTGGTGCTTTGCAAAGAGAGGTGGCAATGTAGAATGGCTGGGGGTTTCTCCTCTTTCCTTGGTTCTCTTTGCTTCCCTACCATCCACTGCAGGATAATTGCTGTTGTGGTGCTGAACCACAGTGCTCTCTGCAGTACCTGCACTAGCTCTGATGCTTTCTCTGCTGCTCTACAAGTCTTCCCAAAGAGTAAGCACAACTTCTTCCATCTCCACAGTTGTTAGACAACACACTGATTTTAGGTGTCCCGGTCCCCTGAAGAAGCCTTTCCTATTCTTAGAACTGGGAACATAATTTACAAGCCCCATATGGCCACGGCAGACAAAGCTTTAAATTATTTTCTTCAATGCTGCTATTTTATGTGGGACAGCTTGGACTGGCTGGAGTGCTTCTACTATAGTTATACCCATGTAGGGAGGAACAGAGACAACAGAGCCCTGCTGCTGCTGTGCTTGCTGGTAGGGAGTAATTACATCATAGGTTTCCTTTACTTGGAAAGCTGACTTAAGAAATTTCTGCTCTTGTAACACGTTTTGCAGCCCCCTCAGTTGTCCTAACACTGATGATTATAGGATTGTGTTCTGTGTTTTGATAAGAAGATCCAAGTTAGCTTCTCCAGTCCTTTTCTGGAAGCCTTATTTTTAACCTGTGTCTTTTTGTTTGTTTCTGAACATGCCACATTGTGCGACTCCCACTTAAATGGCAAGGGAGTCTGTTCTGCTCCCATTCAGAAGAAAGGACATTCTGTGCTTTGATGCTTCATCAGATGCAAGATGTTGGCACCCCTGTTCAGAAATGCAGCACTAGGGAAAGAAAGGGAGAATCCTAATAGCCCATTCCTCAGCTGTGCTTTCCTCTGCTTGGGCACAAAGATCATCAGTCCTGTCAGGCTACCACCTTGTCTGCCCTCCCCAGCTGCACAATGACTGACATAGCAGAGTCCTGACCAAGAAACCCAGCTGTGGAAATTCAAGGCATTTTGCCAGGCAGTATATCCTCATGCAACTGAGGATATACTCTTAAGGGCATGGTTAAACACTACTTTTACACTCATTCATTGCTTTTGGATTCTCAATGAGCTGTTTAAGTAGAAGGGTCAGTCCCACCTTCCCGGCAAGCAGTGCCATCTTATTCCACTGTGCTTGTTTTCCTCCAGGATCAGCCACCCTTCCCTTCTCAGCACAGTGAGGCAGTGCTGAACCCAGTTTTGTTGAAGTCCCTTTAGGATCAGCAACAGTTTCTGTGTTTGAAACTCTTGTTATTGCAGAGGCAGCCCCCAGCAAAGCCTGATATTCCTCACACTGCCTCCAGTTCAAAGTTTACTGTACAGCCTCCAAAGTCCTGTGCAAGGAACCTGCTCTCAGCATCATCATCCATCTCCTTTTTGACATTGAAAGTCAGGCCAGGGCTTAATGGGTTGAAACACAACTCCTGCTCTCCAGCATCAGCTCTTCAGGGCCTGTTAGAACCCTCAATCCACACATTGGAAAAGCGTTGGCTTTCACTGCTTTTTTTCTCCCTTGTCAGACACAAATTAATGACCTTCAAGCAGTGCAGTGATACTCCTTGAGCCCGCTACTCAGCTGAACCACTTTGCTCTCAGCTGCAGAGTGCATTGGATAAAAACATTTTCAAATTTCCTGGGGGGTATCGTGTTTGCCAGGAGCAGGGCTCTGAGCTCCCTCTCCACACCCCTGCTGAATTACCCTATTGATTAATAGTACAACTTGCAGTCTCTTGCTCCTTGTAAACAGGAGCTCGAGCCCCTGCCATTTAACAGGGGCGTGGGATATGCGAAAAGCTGAAATGTCACCGCATCACAGCACCCATTAATCATAAAGCTGCTCTAAAAAAA
>VYXF01010206.1:672246-699331 GCA_013397295.1 Polioptila caerulea | reverse complement strand
TTTGATTTCCTTTTTTTTTTTTTTTGTAAGGTATGATTCAATTGGTGACAGCAATCTCTCTGCTTGAGATGTGTTGGCCAAGGTGGCTAGAGAAAATTACAGGAAGAAGACAAGCACATGATGTCCCTCAGGGCTCTGCTTCTGCCCTGTCCTACAAAGTAAGCTGCACCAGTATGTGTCAGTACCCCACTATGGGAAACTTAACTGCTGTGGGAAATGCACTGGTGTTTTCCTGTGTCTGTGCTTGCAGGAAACAGCCACTCTCTGCTCTTAGAATCCATGCTCAATAAAAGCGTTAGCAAGACCTGGATGAACTGTACAGCTAGTGATATTTTTAATCCGTGGCAAATGCCACAGAATTTCTCCCTAGGACAGAGTACCAACATCCTGGACACGTTGTAACCCACTCAATTAATTTAGCTGCTTTCACAGCTGCTGTGCTGTGCCTGACCTCTGTCTTGGATGGTGACGAGCAATGGATGTTTGCAGAATGAGTGGACCACCAACTGGACACCTGCTTTCTGTATGGGGAGCCCCAAGCCAACCTGTCATTTTGTTTTGAAGCAGAAATCCATGAGAGAAGTGAGTTAATGGGGTCTCCTGGTCTGTTACCCACACCACTGACATTCATGTAGTCCTGTCACCCCAAATGCTGTGTCACATAAAGACACTGTTAACTCCATAGTGCAAAGCACTGGCCGGTGTGTTTGCACTTTACACCTCCTTTTAATGTATCTGAGGCTTCAGACAAATCCTCTTTCTGGCTGAAGGCTGCCTTCTACAAACTTAATGACCTTTCACCTTTGCTAGGTTGGGTTTATCCCTTCTTCCTTCCTTTCTCTTTCAACATCCCAGAATCCTGTACCTGACTTTTTCATGATACTCCAAGGAGAGAGGCAATCAGGTTTCATAGTCCCACAGGGAACTAGCAGGGCATAAAGTACCACAAGCAGAGCAAGGCAGAAGGGTCAGAGAGGTTGTCCTTCTTCCAGTCCTCAAAGCACCTCTGTGGGGGCCTTGGGACATGCCAACACTCACCCAGGTCCCAGGGTTCTGCTCAGCACAATTTATTCAAGCTAGAAAGTTTCTCTGGAGTTCAGTGAAGGTCCAAGGGATGGGACACTTACTCTCTCCATATCAATTTCTTTAGAAAAGAGTGACAAAGTGACTTGGGAACCTTTGTGGATCTTGGTCATAAAACCAAAGTGCTTCCTAGCTGTTTTGGCCTACCCCTCATCAATGAGAGGAGAGGTTGCACAGACACCCTGACAGAAAAAAATGGGCTTTGTGGAGGCTGAGAGTTTAGAGAAACCTCTTGCTGAGCAGCTGTTTTTCTCTGGTTCTTGACCTCTGCACTGCCATCTCCTCCTCCTCCAAGTCCAGGAATCACAAGTTTGCACCTGTAGGCATAGCAGAGGTGGTCAGAGGGAAGTGCTGTCCATGGCAGCAGCTACCTGCACGTAAGCTGTGCGTACACCAAACCCACAGTCCTCTCAGTTTTAAGAGTGGAGGTGGTTAGTCTTGCTGCCTGTGGCATTTGTCAGGGGTTAAAAAAGTTAAACTATTCCATTGCTCACAGTCCTGTCCATCTTCCAGCATGTTCTCTTTCCAGTTGGAAAAACAACCAGCCTCTCTCACCAAATTATCCAACATTTGAGCCAACATTTGATCCAACACAGTTAATACATAAATCCCAGCGTGACTGGCAGCTACAGATGGGTGAACCAAGAAATTGCTTGACATATTTGCTTACACTGCATATGAAACTGCTTATCTTGTACAGGAAGGATAACTCTAAATTATCAGTAATCCACTGGATCTCGGAGGTAGTTGAAACAAATTTGAAAAGATTTGCCAAAACTCTGGGATATCCATGTGTATAAATATATAGATTTATATATACACCCACACACTGTGTCACTGAAGGTGTCACCTGCATGGTGCCTATTTCTCTCACAAGCCTGGACTCACATTAATTCATCTGAGTGTGAACAGCTTGGGTACTCTCATCCCTGAGGGGTATCCACAGCCATAAGCTGGTAGAGGCTTATTTCTCAAATGCGCCTATCAATGTCACATTTGCCATCCTACCCTCTTTCTTCCCTCCCTTTTTGACCATGGAATTTCTACTTCTCTCCCCCTTTCCAGGTGTCTTGCTCAAAGACTTGGGCCAGTGCTGTTCTGTGCTGTAGGGGAACACTTTGGACCTGATTCTCATTTACACTACAGCAGGTTTTACAGCACTATGGCAGTGGAAAGAAACCATGAGATGAATATAGATCACTCCAATTTAAAGCTCCTTTATGTTATAAGGGAACACCATGAAAATGGAAATTGGGTCCCCTATTTTTAAAGCCTGTTGGCAGGTGCCTATAAAATGAGGAAAGATACTTTCATTGCCTGGGCAATGGGAAATTACATCCCTCTCTGCATTCCTCTTGGTTATGCTGTGGGTCAAGTTAGGAGCAAAGTGGCCCAGAAGAGACCTCTGAATGACAAATGGCAGGGCAAGCCTGGATGCTACCCCTCTGTCAGAGGATGGGATCCATGTGTAGGAGGATGTTAGTGGGCTCATTCCCAATGGGAAAGGCAGCTGCAGTAGCCATGATTTGTATCCAGCGTCCACTCTCTGTTCCATGTGGGCAAGGCCAGGCAAGGGAAAATGCTGATTCGTTGCTACAGCTGATCACATCTTGGCTTTTCTGATAGTCCCCATCACTACTCCCCATCTCTGCTGACTAACATGTGGTGCCAGTGGCCATGGCTGCCCAGATGTGAGGCATCTCCACCGAGAAATTCCCTGGCAGCAATGCCCAGGGACCAGTGCACTAATGCATTCTGGTGGGGTGGTGAGGATGATGGAGTTGGCTCTGTTCTGCAGGACAGACCCCCTCCGCTTTGCCTTGCTGTCCTTATTCCCTCTGAAACAGGACTTCTGCTGTACCTGCTTGCTCAGCAGCCTTTCCTGACTGTCCTTTGGATTTGA
Organism: Polioptila caerulea; assembly: GCA_013397295.1. Taxonomy (NCBI): domain Eukaryota; kingdom Metazoa; phylum Chordata; class Aves; order Passeriformes; family Certhiidae; genus Polioptila; species Polioptila caerulea. Next base: position 696,345 of record VYXF01010206.1, on the reverse strand, counting down.
TCAACCCAAGCACTGGAATGAACCTGGGAAAGCTGCACGGCAGCTGGGCCTTCCTGACTACCTTGTTCCCCACAGGAATTTGAATGTCACCCACAAGCGCTGCTTCCCTGTTGGGCGAATGAAGATTTATTTTGTTCTTCGTGTCTCTGATAGTGGAAAGTCTGGGCTTAGAGGATGATTTCCTGTAGCTCCTTAGCTGAAGTTTTAGGGAAAACTGCAGGAGAAAGGACTGCATTGATCCTCATCTAGCACAGCTCCCAGCCACTGGTGTGGGTCTGCATATGTGGGGCTGACTGAAGGGACTGGTGGGCAATTCATGCAGTCCATAAACAGAGGGAGCTGACAGAAAATGTGACAGGTGGACAGAAATGCAGGGGATGGAAAACTGCTAACCTAAACAAAGCCAATAATCTGTTCCCTAAAGGTGTGGGTGCCATCATGGGCGAGGAGCAAGGAGAGGTAATTTAAACTGTTCAGTGACATTGCTGTGACTTCACTTAAGAGAAGGAAAAATGAGCTTCCCAGTGCAGAGAACTCCATGAAACCCCTCCAGTATGCAGGAAGGTGGTGAAGCAAGGCAAAGAACAGCTGGAAATCTGAGAGGAGATCAACTGTGTGGTAATGCCATGATATTGTTAGATGGCTTGGTTTTACCTGCAATATTATACTCTGCCCTGGAGATCTGTCCACAGAAGGTGTAGGAGAAGTAAAAGTAACGGGCAGTCAGGCAGAAAAAGGGTAGAAAATACTGTATTTTTTAAATCAAACACAGGAGAGAAATAACAAAGACATGGTAGACCTGAGTAAAACAATAGATGGGTTTGACAAGGTGTACTAGAGGCTCCTATTTACTTTCTTTCTAAGAGATGATTCGTTATATTGAAAAGCTGCTCATAAAAAGCTAGGAAATTATTTTTGTGTAATACATAGCTCCAGGTCTGTAGGAACTCCTTGCTTGTCCCAGAATGGGACAAAAATAAAAAAATATGCATGAATATGGATTATGGAAATACCCATAATTCTCTGGATTTACTCCTTCCCGGTTGTATGTGGGACTCTGTATGCATTGGCTGTGCAAGCAGAAGGTGTCTCCCAGTCATGCTCATCTGTAGCCATAGGTCCAATCACTTTGGCAATTCCAAGCTCATCCCTCTACCATTAACGAGGCAGCTACTCATCACCTAGGAAAGAACTGGCAGGCAGCACAAAGCAGGATTTGGCCTGGTTAATGTAACATTTTTTCCACAGGCTTTCAGCTTGTGCAGCCCTTGTGGGGCCTACTGAGGGGGAATGTGGTGCCCTTTCTGTTATGCTGAGGCTGTCAAGAATCCACTCAAGCGATGTAGCCAAGCTTATTGGAAAATCATTGGAGGAAATCAGCTTGCAGGTTGTCTTTAAAGGCAGATGAGCCTTGCTCCCCTTCTCCCTCTTCTGCTGTTGGAATTGGGAACTGGCAATGCCAGAGGCTGGGGCAAGGGTTCATTTCCCAGTCCAGCTGCTGACTTGCAGGCAAATCTGTCCTCCTGCCTCCCCCCCAGGCCCATTGTCGGTGGAGCAGAGATATTTACTTAGCAGTGAGCACAGTTCCCCAGGCGAAAAAAGCCATCGAGCTGCGGTGCTCATGTCCCTGATTCTGGCAGAGCAGGCAGGTGGCAGCTGGCCAGAAAAGTTGCAGAGACCCTTTGAAGTGGCCCAGCCCAGCAGCCGCACCGGCTGGAGATATGGGGAGCCAAATTACTGTAACAGCCAGGACCAGTGTCAAGTGCAGTGCCTCAAAAGCCTCCGCAGCTTCTTCTGGGAATAGCTGCATGGGCAGAGCTGCCAGGTCCCACACAAAGCCATGAGTGGTGCAGCAGTTTGAGCTGGGGTTCACATCCATGGCCAGGGTCTGACTTTCCAGCCCTGAGCTAGGGAGGAACCTCCCTGGCCAAAGGCAGTGGCTGTGGGTCTCCCCTGCTCCTGCAGCAGCCTGGCAACAGTGTTCAGAGCTGCTCCTGATGTTCCCCCATCAGCACCGAGGGGGTGAGTGGGGCTGTTGGGGTGCTGGTCTCATCTGAGGGATCAAGGCAAGTGGCCAGGAGGCTTACAGTGTGCTGTGCCTGACCTGATGAGACTCACTGTGGAGCGTGGGCGTCTGTTGTTCCATCACCTGGGCAGCTCCAGCTTGGTGGCTCATTAGCAGGTAGGATATATTAGTAACTGTCAAAGAACTGGAGAGCTACCTTGTTGGGTGAATGGATGCAAACATTTTAACTCCCACAAAAGAGGGAGAGGTGGTGATTAGCTGTGAGATGACAATATGAAATGTCAGAGGCACAGACAGTAAGCACAACTGTTCATTATTATATTAACAGCTTTAATTTTCTGCCTTTAAACACCAGTTTCCTGTCAGTGCAATTAGATTGTGTCTGTGTGTTTAATTTAGATCAATATACTCTTATGTTTGGAGTTTTCCTCACACATCCTCTGCGAGGCAAGAAGCAGACTAGCCAGCAGGAACATCTTTTCTTATGTCCTTGAGGTGAAAGCCAGTTTGTGAAGAGGGTATTTAGGTGATGCATGTCCCCACGGCAGGTGAGTGCAACCTGCAGTGATTTATGAAATTGCCACAGATTGGAGCGGGGAAGAGATGACGGCATAGGAGCACCTTGAAGAGGCAGGCAGCACAAACAGCACATAGTAATATTTTTAGTGAATTATCTTATAGACCACAGAAAATAATGGGAGGAGCAGGGGGAGGGGAACAGACTCTCATGACAGAAATTATTGATGGCCTGATTCTGGTTGTGGTTACACCACTCTAGGTCTGAATTTCCTCAGATGATGTTAATGCTGCCTTGATGCCTGTAAAAATGAGATCAATATTGGGCTAGATGCTAAGTGGCAGAAAACAGTGCATTTAGGAATGAGATTTCCCTGATTTCTCCTGTTTGATCAAGTACCAATATTTTTACCTGCTAGACAAGAGGAAGGGAAGCCCAAAGAGAGCACAGAGGTTCCTGCTGATTTCAACCTAGATTTTCTCAGTGTTGAGGAATTTTCAATGTTGATTGGATCTGGTGCCACATCCCTGTCTCCTTCTGCAGACACAAGGGTGCCCTTTGTGCTCACCAAGCCAGGAGGATATGCAGCTTTCATTGACATTTGTGCCTTGGTGAGTGCTTATGACAGAGTGACACTAAAACAGAGACTCCTGTGCACTTTTCCCCCTCTCAGCTTTGGCCCAGGATTTCTGTACGTAATTGCTCTGTATATTACATAGGGTATTTTTCTTCTGCATGGGCTAATGCAGTATGACTCAAGGAGCTTTATTTTGAGTAGCTAGTCACGTTTTTTTTGCTTTATTGCTCTTATAGCACTGATCTCTGCAAGATCTTCCCTCATTCCACTGATATTCCTGGATCATCAAGTTTTCTCTGTCAGCTCAAATGTTTTATTTTGGTTTCTTATCTACTTTAGTCTAGCCTCCAGAATCTCTATTAGTCCATCCTCATCCCCTGGAGACTAGGAAGCTTACTGCTGTGGGGACACTGGTCTCCAAGCTCTCTGTGTCCAGCCTGCTGTCCCATCCTGGAGAGAGAGATAAACCTCAGAGGATGGGTTGCTTTCCCCTCCTTCCTGGAAGAGGCTTCCAGGCATAAGCGGAGATGGCGTCCTTTCAGTCATTCATCTCCAAGAAGTCCAGCATGGAAATAACTGAACAAGGGATCTCAGACCTGAAGGGGTGGGAGCAGGTGATTCACTAACCTTGACAGGAAATAGGAGCAACCCTGCTGCAGCACCATGCCCAGCACACACCACATACTGAGGGGATGCCAGAAAGCCTTTGCCTGCCATGGAGATGTGGAAAAATGGTGGTGCTGGGTCCGGCACCCACCCAGCAACTCCAGGCAAATGTGGCATGGAGCAAAAGCAGGAGCCCCAGCACTTTAGCCTGGGTACAAAATCCTGACTGTTGGGCTTAAGATGAGAGCCTGGGGTCCCTGGAAATGTATCATGCATTACAGAACACAGGACCTGTCATGTTAAATTAAACAAATGGTTCATCTATCTCAGAGCTAGACTGCCTGGCAGTGGTCAGTAGCACAAATTCAGCTTGCAGAAATGGACAAAACAAAGCACTGGGCCAGGATCCAGAGCTGGGCAGGGATCTGATTTTCAGTTTCTGAATATTTGGTTAATATTCTGATGTCATATATAGCATCTAAAAAGCTCTTCCTTATTTCCATCTCCAGGAACAACTATTCCTCCTCTTCCATTTTGCTGAGACATCAGGAATTATAAGAAAATGACGACACCTGAAGGCTGCATCAGAAGAAAGACCAAGTGGCTGATAACCCTTTCTGCCTAGGGAGTGATGTTTAGTCCCAGCTTTTACCTGATACGTGGCAGAACTGACTTTCCTTACTATCCAGTTTATGGAAATTTTGGAGAATTTGGAGAAATTTGGGTTTAATCGCTGATCTCTTCTTCCTTTGACACACAAGATTGTAGGTAGAACATTTCCCTGGATATCTAGGCATCCCTCCTGCCCTGCCCTGAACCTCTGTCTGGACAGTAATTCTTACAAGGAGCTGCTCTCAGCATTTCTTCAATGGTGAGCTCCTCCCTTCCCTTTCAAAGTTAACAAAGTACTTGAGCCTGCACCTGTTAATTTCCCATCCGGAGCATAACCCTTTCCACTTTCCAGGATGGAGCATAAATATTACAAATGAAATCTCCAATGGGTAAAGAAGGAACAATCACTTTCTTAATTTTTTTTTAAAGGCACTTTAGGGCTTTTATCAGCAAAGCATTGTGTCCATTAAGAAACAAATTAAGTAATTCTGCAGGCAAGCTAAGTACTGTTCCTACGCCAGAATTAATACTGCCTCTTTCCACCAGGAATGTTTAAGGGTCCCTCCCCCATGCCCTGGGATTACAGCTGCTTTTAGTTCATAGATGGAGGATTAATCAGTGGAACTCCATTGCAGAGTGCCTGAAATAGAAATCACAAATCAGGGTGACTGGGTTGGAGTCTGGGAAGTGACAAATGTGAAATTATGTTGCACTTTGTTGGGCATCTGAGCAAGGAAGATGACTGTGGTGACTTAGAGGTGCTTACCTGATGTGACATGCCTCTGGTTGCTTTGAAAGGAGACTTGGAGTTTGGGAGATGGAAAAGCAAGGTGGGAAGGGTGGAAGGATGGCTGCAAACTTCAATATCCAAACAAAGAGTTGTGAGACTTGACAGAGCCATGTGTAGGAGAAGATAGTGAGAGGCAGAAATTGAAACCAACACATTGTTCTCTGCCATCAGGAGTGGGGATCCTGATTCATCCTGATGTGAAACCAGAAGCTGGAAGTTCCCCATTCTTTTGGGACTTTCTTGACAGAGTATCCCAAATCAGACTCTTCTAGATTCCATTTCCTCAAACCCACAGATGCTGACTCTCAGTCTGTCCCACTAAGTGTGATGTGATCTGCCTTGTTAGTATCACCTGCCTATTCCTGAATACATGTTAGTTTGTCAGTAGGGTTTCAGTATTTCATCCCCAGTTCATCCCCCTGTGATGTTGCAGCTGTTTGCATGTGATACAGGTGTGCAGAGAAGGAAAAATTAATGCCGTTAATTTTCATGTAAACAGTACCATTATAAGTAAGTCCCTTTATACCAGTTAAAGTGTGACTGAGGAGGAGGAGGGAATACTACTTTAATTACATTGGCTTTGAAGCTAATATCATTAAGTCAGAATGAAAAATTATGCTCAGACTATTCCTAAGGGTCTAAATTGAAACGATTCCTATTGAAGAGAAATTCTAATAGAGAAAATCGTTGACAGAATGGCATAAAAGGATAAACCTTCTCTCAGTTCACACTCAGTACATTTTGCCCAGCTAAAACTGCTGTATGTGGCTATGTTGTGGAGCTGAACTCTGATAGCTTAGCTGAAGAGGAACACAACTTGACAGAGCCTATCTTGAACCTTTATTTTGATTCCCGTGGAGTATTAGAGAAGGAGGAGGTGAAGGCCTGACCCCTAATAGAAAAGATGCACTGTACAAAGATGCCTGAGGTTGCTACTTGGGACTCATGATACTGTCAAGAAAGTCAAACAATTGCTGCTATTGGTCTTTACCTCACCCTATGTTGGGCCCCAGCATTTGTCCTGTTAAAGCATCAGAGGAATTTTGCATTACCTGTTGGATTTCCCCACAAACTTTGTAGAATCTTGGTGTGATTCTGGTTGGAAGGGACCTTAAAGATCATCTAGTTCCAACACCCTGTGGAAACATCCACAACTTCTTCCAGTGCCTCACCAACTTACAAACTTCTCTCAGAAAATCCAATACTTAAATTTTTTCAAAATTATTCTCAGTCCTCAGGGGTTTTTCAGTTCAAAGAAGAAAAAAGAAAATTGGTAGGAACTACCCATAGTTTCTAGTAGTCTAAACTGCTTATGTCAATAGATGCATTAATTCTTGTCTGGGGCATGAAGGTATGTTTGAAACATGTCCTTTTCCCCAGAGATGGTTTAGGCACAGAACCAAAACACCTCAATGTGTGTGCTGATGGCCAGGAAAAATTCCACCCCAGTCTAAGTGCAGATCCCTAGCTAGCCAAGGAACTGGAGGTATCGTGATGAGCTCTCTCAGCTGCATGGCACACACGTGTCCATGCTGGGTCAAGGCAGGAGGCTGCAGCAGTCCCTAGAACCCCCGTTTCCCTGCTAATGGCAGTGGAATCTAGCTTGCAATATCCAGTTTTGCATGGGGGAACATGGCCTGCCTCTTTCTTCTCCCCAGAACCTCTCCTTTGAAGAGCAGGTACAAGACATGTGACCCCCAATACAGACTCTCTAGCACAAAACTCATGGCACAAATGCAAAAATGTTATTCTTCTGCATGGGCTGACCCTCTCTAAGAGAGGTTTTTTTAAACTGCACATTCAGGCCAGTAACTTCAGCATATCACTTCAGGGAGACCTGAGTGCACCATGCCCCAGAGCTGTCTTACTTTTGACCATGTTTTCCTTGCTGTGAGAGATTCTCTTCTGCAAGAGAAGCTTCAAAAAACACTTTCTCCTGTCTCTGAAGCAGTCAGATATAGGGACAGGAGGGGAGAGCTTTGTTTCTAGCCTGTATGTGAAGATATTAAGCAGAGGCCTGGTCCCCTGCTGCCAGACCCACATGACTGTCCTCTCAGACTTTTTATAATCTCTTAGACAGCTGCCATCCAACTCAGATCCCAAATATTTATCTTACTTCTGAGGTGTCATCCTCAAAACAATCTGTCACACTGACATGAGCACGAGGGAAAACAGCCCCACGCTGACATCAGACACCAAACTCTCCCACCCCAGCAAGCCAGCACCAGCGTTTGACCTTTGAAGATCTGTTGCTTTCCTTCTTTGCAGCTGGGGACTTGGAGAAAGGTGTGAGAAGTGAAAGAGGGGCAGTGAAGTGGTGCTAGAGCTCAGCTCAGCTGGCTGCTCTGTGGAGCTGCTTTTATTTAGGAGCCCTGAAGTACAGTTTTCACTATTTCCTGCCCTCTTTGGTATGGGAATGTCCACCTGCCTTTGTAAATAGCTGAAGGAACAGTGAATATTTTTATTTGTTTTTTTGTGCTGTCTAAGAAAGGGAAAAATTCTAGATTGTTGTTCCATTCTTAAGAGGATCTTGGGGAAGGGCCCCTGTGGAAGTCAAACAGAAAACATGAATTTCCATATGGGAAACTGAGCCCAAATATCAGATTTTTCAGACAAGAGGTGGCTTATATGGTATGGAAGAGAGATAGAGGGGCAAAGGATGTGAAGGCTGTCTCACACAGATCACTAAGATCCTCATTATCTCCAGGTGAGCACCTGACACTGTGCAGAGAAGGAAGTGACAACACAGAGAGGAGAATGGAGCATCTCTGAAACACAGAGCTGACTCGAGAGCATGGGCAGTGTCCACCCCAATGGCTGGCACTGCCCAGAGATGAATAGCCACAGAACATACTGCCTTCATACAGCAGAGACACCAAGCTGGGCACTGCCCAGCTCTTTCCACAACACTCCCCAAACTTTATCACAGAATTACAGCCTCCAAACCAGCCTGACCATTTTGAGCATTGAATTTCAGGTGAAGACGTAGTAATGCTTCCCATTTCTGACTCTGCTTCCTGATAAATTTACCTTACCTCTTCTTCTTCTTCCTCCATTCCTTCCCCACATCCCTCTTTGCAGTGTTGGGAGGGAGTTACTGTGGGTGGAGAGTCTTTGATAGCTCCCTGGTGTTGCTATTCCTGCCTACTGGAGGAGAGAGGAAAATCCCAAGACAGAATTATTTCTGAGGCCACAAGAAACAGCATGTCCTTGTTGGCTCCCCACGCGCAGCAATGAAGCATACCTGGGAGCACAAGACATGTTTATTACCCACTATAGGCACCATCTGGGAGATTTGTTCGTGCCAAAACAAAAAGTGGGGTCAGGCCCAAGAGAATGGGAGCCGTGATCTATGGATGCATGCCCAGCTTCTGGGATTAAAGGACTCTTGCCCTCAGCAACTCTGAGCAAAGACTTCAAAGGCAGAGACAGGTGAGGCACTAAAACACCCACCCTCCACAGCAACTGGCTTCAGTTTGGCTGACCCTGCAGGGAGTTTAAGGAGTCTCCTATCCAAACATGCCAGGACAAAGGACCTGGGTTGGCTTGACCTTTGGTTGCAATGGACTGGTTGCCGTAAAAAGACTATTTTAATTTTTATGATGTTATAAATGTACATGATGCAATGCTATTTAAAAATGTGGTTGAAATTCCACAGAGTTTGGAGCAAAGTTTTCCGTGTTGTACAAATGCTGATCCTCAAGGTCCAAAGCAAGTATGGAATGGGCTCTGCTTGACAGCTTCCCAGGAGGGAAGGTTGTGCTTCATATGTAATAGCTGTGATTTTTAAAGGAGCATTTTTTGGAAGACCAGCTGTACTGTGAGTTAAAGTTGGAAAGAAGCAACACAGCAGCTGCAGTCCTGTGAAAGCAGTGCAGGCAAATACAATGTTAAGCGAGCTTTGTAGACCCAAGTTCTGCCTTGGTGGTTCAGTGGTGGCCCTCTGGAGGTTTGAGAAGCCTGGGCACCTAGCAACCCCCACAGCCTTACCAAGCCTTGGCTAGATAAAGGGACCTCATCAGCTCATTTTGCTGCTGTTTTTTCCACATTTCAAGAGCACTGAAGTCTATGTTAAACAGTACAATCCCCTGGCACTAAAACTTACTGTATCTTACTAATAGTGTTTTACCATAATGAAAATTGGTCATTTGTTCCTCTTGATTTTCTTTTGCTTTGCAGTCTTGCTCTAGTTTATGATGTTTCTTTGCCTCTGGCTACTTAATTTATGCAATTCTGTCTTAAGAAAGACTTTGTCAAAAGTTCTGTAGGAATCCAGTAGCCTGTAGCAACCAATTCTCCATTGCCTTTTTATCCAAAGTCCAATCGAACAATGAAACATGATTTTCCTGTGTTGAAAATTTGCTTGTTAGACCTTAACGTATCTCAATCAGTGGCACTGTAATTACGTTTTAAATTTTCATTACAAAACTTGTTTATCAGAGTAAGATGTATTGATTTGCATGGGATGAGTAATCTCAGTATTTCTTAAAATGGTAGACCTGGTGTTTACTGTCTTTCTGCTCACTAATTTTATTGCGAGATTATGTATTTTCCTCCAAAATTTCTTTCTTAGGTGCCTTCAGAATTTTTTTAACCTGGACCATCAGAGAGTGGTGATTTACAGCTCTTTAATGTAGTGCATTTATTCTAACATTTTTTCTTTTGACACATCAGTTCCTGACAGTGTCTCATCTTTACGTGCAGGTTGTTAGGCTCACATATAATTAAGCTTGTCCAGCACTTCCCATAAGATCTTACTTTTCAATATGTAAGACTGTTTCTGGGCAGAGATTTTTCATGGTTACTCACTCTTCCTTTTTAGGATACATATATTTGTTACATCCAAAATGATGTAACATTTTTCAAGAACGAAGCCAGAAAAAATTATGCCTTTGTGCACATTAAAAAATAAAGGTGACCTTTTTCTTTAAATGTTCTGTGTACAACATGCTGTGGAGATAAAACTTAAAATTGAGCACTTGAGTAGCCTCTGAGTCAGGACTACACCTTTGTCTCTCGATGAACCTGCCCCAAATGTGGTCCCCAAAAACTCTGATTTGCACATCCTTACTGGGAATTACTTGGATTGTAGAAGCATCATTCCCCCAAGAGTCCGTCTGTCCTGGGCATGTTTGATGCCTCAGGTTATGCAGAGTTTGCTGTTCCTGGTCTGTAGCCATGTGGAGCCAGCTTTTAGTGGCTGCTGGGGCAGCAGATTTTCACAAGTGAGGTTTGGAACTTCACCTGGGGGCTGGTAAGAGCAAGAGGGAGAGAGGGAACCAGGCCGGGATTTGGAAAAGGGTGAAACACTGAGATACAAAGAGCAAAGGGCCTGGAAAATGGTCTGGGTGAGGGAAGTAGGATCAGGGAGTCAGGCTGGGACTGAGATTACAGAGGCTTGAGACCGTGTCTGGGTGACTGTGTGGTCTCCCCCTCCTGGCCACCAGTGTGGTATTCGACTTGCACAGCTTTGCAGGCTCTATTTCTGTTTACAGCCAGTGGCACTCCTAGGGAACATTTCGACTGACCTATATTAAGTGCCTGCTTAGGATGAATCATGCCCCAGGACCGCTGTGTTTTCTCTGCTTTGACGACAAAAGGCTCATCAGATGATGAGCTCAGACGGACACCTCTGCGTCTGATCAGATGGGGCCCGGGCTCACAGCCTGCAGGAGGGACATCAGCTGCTGAGCCCTCCGGGTGATTTAAACCTTCCAAGGCTGATGAGAACTGGGGATCTGCCGGTATTGCAGAGCCCTGGTCCCAGGCTGGCACAAAAACCCTCTGCAGGACATCTCTGCATGTCACAGTCCAACCCCTGCAGCCCCTGGATGCAGCGCTGACTCCTTGGTGCTTCCCAGGGCTCCATGGGGACGGGATGGGTAAGGGTCATAGGGGAGGCCAGTTCCCAGTGACCAAGGCTGGGTGGGTGAGGAGGTAATGGTGGGACCCTATGGAGACAGCAGCAACCCTTGGGAAGGTGTTGAAGAGGATGGAGGGGAGCAGAGACAAATGTGACAGGATGTCTTGGAGGCACTGATGGGAAAGGGCTGCAAGACTTGGTGTTGTGCCTGTGGAGGGGCTCTGGACTGGAACACCAGCAAGGGAGGGGAATACGACTGGGAGCACAGGGACCGAGAAAGCAGAAAGGGGCACAGGAGATGAGGAACCCAACCGTGAAGGCAGCACAGTGAACACCAAGGAGAAAGGAAATACTGAAATGCTGTTTATTAAGTTTGTGCTGCCTACCTTGTGCAGCGAATGAAACAGGGCCCTGCAGGGAAAACACTGTGTAGCCACATAGTTAATGCATAAGGGAGCAAACTAATGGTTGCCTGAAGATCCCTGCCTTCTCCTAATTTTTCAGTGTTTGACTTTGTACTGTCATTTTAATAAGTTTTGTTATGTGTCAGATGTACATACTCGGCTATTATGTATCTGGCATGAGTGATGTGCATCCTCATTTTCATCCTGTTGCATTCTCTGTTTAATGCTTGGTCCAAAAAGCAGCTTACCCCTCCAGCCTTTTCCTGCTTTCCTACTAGCAGGTATGAGCTTGAAGGAAAATACAGACCTTCAATGCTGCTGCCTAAAGGCAGGAACATTGCCCACTGAATTTCTCTGTCATTTAATGCCTTATCCTGGATGCAAATGCTCATGTGGTTTACAGAGCAAACACTAGAGCAGTAAAAAACAGGCAAGGAAATCAAAGACACATTTCTGTTCTGTTTTTGCATTACCAGTTGTGTTTAATGCAGTGCACTCAAAGTGCCTCTAGAATACGTTAGAGTGGTTTTGATGGTAAACTTGTCTGCCAAACTATTGCCTGCATCGCTGGGATTCCTTACCATGTTCAAATCCATATACTCCATGTCTCACTTCACCACTATTGGGAGAAGGGTGACATGTGCTGCCAGCCTAGCAAGAGCAAAGCCTGAGGGGTTTGGAGTCATTCCTGGGTTGTCCAATATCACCCAGGAGACAAGGCTCGTGCCTGTGCAACAAACATGGCCAGGTTAATGCAGAAGGACTGACACTGACCTATTATTTCCTTCCTTGGCAGATCTCTCTGGATCACAAGGCACAGAGGCTCATCTGGTGGTTTGAGAATTGACTGCCTTGATACCAAGCATGGCTGACTGGAAATGGAGATAAGAGCCTGTTGATACCTATTCTTCCCTTCATGCACACAGAAAGCCTGTGATGAATGTTTTAGATTCAGTAACTGTGGCCCAGGTGCCACCATTTTGAGGGAAGCTCCAAGGCTAGGGCTTGCTTAACCCTCAGTCCAGCTCTGGCTTGCCCCATAAATACCACAGACCAACAAAAATATCACATAGCAATTCATTAAAAACTTCCCATGAAGAAATGTTGTTAAAAACAAGGAAAAAAATCTCCTTTTGGAACTTGCAACACAAATGTTGCTCTGTTAGCACACAAAATTAAAAGTAAACCTGACTAGAAACTGAAGTGAAAGCCAGATGTCTGTTTCCATTGTCCATCAGAGAGAAATGCCAAGGAACAAGGAAACAGCAGAATGTGGAAAGCAAATTGGATTTTAAAAAGCCTTGCAAGGATAAGCTTTTGTGGGATCCTCTATAAATCTGAATACGCAATGTTTAGCATGCCAGCACCCATTCAGGTTAATTAGACTGGAGTCCTGTGGCACAAGCTGTGTGAATAACCTAAAATCACAACAAATGAGTGAGCCGTACCCACATGCCATAGGAGAAAAAATGCAAATGTGGGTGGGATGGTGCTGGAAGGGTTTGCACCTTCATAGAAAGCAAGGATGACACTTGCATGCTGTGGTCACTTGATAGTGGAGGAAATGTTTCTCACATGCGCAGCACTTCTAGGAGTCCTAGAGACCAACCTTTCAGGCTGTACTGGTGACCTTTTGTCAGTATTATTAGCGGGTGCATTAGGAATTGCAAAGGAGAACTGTTCTGCCTGAGTAAAACAAACCTGTGAGTGGCCACTGTCTATGGCAATGCAGAAAGGAGAGTGTAATGCAATGCCTCTCTGAGTGCCAGAGAGAGCTGAGCAGTGACAGGAGGGATACCAGCTCTTGAGGGCTCTGCTGGGCTGCCCAGAGATCTGAGGTGGCAGACTAGGTCTGCCACAGGAGAGGGGGGAGTCACATAACCCAAGGATCTTCAGAAGCAGTTGTATTTTGGCTAGCAATGAGGAAAGGAATAACATTTAAAGAAGATACATTTAAAGAAGATCGTGGAAGTAAGGTGGACAAAAGTACTGGATAGCTCAAGGAAATGGTCCGAACTGAGGCAAGCTCAGCAATGATTAAAAGCTGCTACCACTTACTGCAGTTCAGGGGATATTTGAGATGAGCCGATAGATGTCACACCACAGGCATTCACATCTTTGCAGCACCACCTAATTGGCTCCCATGTTGGCAGTCTCAGCAGTGATGCCGTAGTTTAAAGGGGTTGTGGGGAGTAAATCCACTGCTCTGGGTGGGGAACAACCTGGGGTGCTCTGGCAAAGCAGAGGATGGAGGCGTAGGTAAGCTTGTCGTGCCAGTGGCTTTATTTTTATTGCTTTGAGGAGAAATAAAAGCTCCCAGCAATTCCAGCCATCAGCCCAGTACTGCTCCGAGAACTGAGATCTTTCCAATAAAGCAAGCCAACAGCAAGGCAAGAATTTGTGGCCCTGCTCCTCTAATTGCAAGGCTCTTCCCCAGCCCCATTAATTTCCTGTGAAACTGAGAACTTTAGTCAGCATTAAATCTGGGAATGTTGCCTTCCACCGGGGCTCTCTGTTACACAGCAGACAGGCTTACATTTTTGCTGTGACAAATATTTTATTGACATTGATACAATATATACATTGCAAAAGAACATTCAGGATAAAGTATTTCTCTATTTCAGAGGGGAGACACGTTTTGTATACAGATGGCTGGAGTAAATCTGGCCTCACAATTAAAATCTGTTTAGAGTTTGTAGTGAAGTGACTGATGGATTGGGCTCAGTGCTCCATCAATCCCCCCTCCCCATGCCTCTCCATAGAACAACATTGATGGCAGGTCATAAATAGCCATTTGTACAAAGTGCAGGAACTCTTTAAGTATCATTTTATAGCTAGTGTATATATTCCAAGTGGCTGGCAAAATGCAAAGTGCTTGGGGTCTTTAAGTAACAAAGGCCATGGGTGGACAGCAATATCTTTCTATTTGCACCAAGGGTGCCTATTTGAACCTTAAAGTTATAACAAATATAGGAATGGGGATGTTGTTAATATTCTGGTAAATTCTTTATTTGCTGCATGCTCAAAATTCAAGTCCTTTTCCAAAGAGAGAAGGGCACTGAACAGGGTTTTTCTGGCTGCATTGATGCCTGTCTAATTATATGATTTTTGATTCTCCCCAACACTTCATATTAGTGCAGATTTTCACTTTGCTTTTTGTCCTATATTCTTGCATAATTTTAGTGGACATGTTTTTCCTCTCCACAAGATTTTCATCTCAAGGCTGTAGAAAAATCAGGGTCTGTTGGGTGTTTCTACCAGTTATTAATTTTTTCAGTGGTGCTTAACACTGTGATGTAAGGGACCGGCTGATCATCAAACAATGTTGATACTAAAAGCTGTATAAAAATGTAAAACACTAAGGTAAAAGCTCTCTCAGTAACTAGCCACGTGTCATGGACAGAGAGTAGCAGAGGCATGGAGCAGAATGGAGTCTCACCAAGCACAGGAGCATCTTGAGCATCCCTGAGCAGGATGAGACAGCCTGGGCACCTCCCTTGAGCACAGGACTGCTGTGTGTCCTCACAGGTGCCCCTCTAATTAACCTGTTCCTAAAGGCAATCTTAGCCAAGAAGATATCTTGGCAGTGCCCCCACAGTGTAGCAACTTCAAGCACAGGACCACGGGCCACTGCTGTGCTACAGACGGGTGTTAGCATTGGGTGTGTCCCCCCGGGTGGGGCACAAGCAGTTCCTGAGTTGCACATCTTCCCTTCTGCTGTACAGAGACCCTGGAGGGTGCCCTCAGCTGCCAGAGAGAAGCCTGCAACAGAGGAGGATGGGCACTGTGGGAACCTCTCCCTTCAGGGTTCTCTATGCAGAAGCAATGCTCATGTTGCTAGGAAATGTCCTTGCACTCGCCTGAGATGTAAAGCCAAGAGTAAACTTCTGGTGATCAGTGCCTGAACAACAACGTAAGGAGCTTTTCTAAAGTACCTGTGAAGGAAGAGGGCTGTGGGTACAGCAGGTCCTGTTGCCAGCATGATAGAGGAAAGGAGAGCTTCAGAAGGAAGTTGTGGTTTGGATCTCATGGCTTCAGTGAGGAATGATGACCCTAACTCACTAACTCCTCCATGCTTCTGCATGGATGGGTTCAGGTCACAGGTTCATCGCTTCCAGGCACATTGTCCCTGTATTTGCCCCAAAAGCCAACTGTGACCTTAACAGCTTCCCCATTGGGTAACTACTGTGGGGTCTGAGGTGAGAGAAAACTCCAGGGAAGTTATGAATATTTTCATGTCTTACAAAGTAGTCATGATAGTCCAACCACTTGTAGTTAAGAGACAGAAATTAAAAAATATTAAGTTAAAAAGAGGGGGGTGAGTCCTTTTCCTAGAGGAAGAGGAGTCCTACCATTTATTAATTTTCTGGAACAGTGAGTAGTATTTTCTTTGAGGCAGAGAGAGCAATTTTCCTCCCTTACCTGTTATGAGTGGACAACAGCAGCAAACCTTAGGTGAGGAATAAACTAGGAATTATTTATTTGTTCTTGGCTCAATTAATTCCTGGCTTGGAATCTCAGTGCAGAAATCAGGCTATTTTCACATGTCCATTGTAGTAAAATGGTGTCAGGCTGAGCCATCCCTGGCAGTACCTGATGCCTGAGAATTAGGAGGGAACCACTATATTTGGAAATAGACAGAATCCTGTTATGGCACCGCAAAATACATTCCCCTTACAACAGGATGCAGTAGAGTCCAACAGTCAAAAGCCTAGGAAACCTGATGCCAGGAAAACCCATCTGCTTTCCTAGGATGCTAGTCCAAGGCATATTCATGGTTGATGTTAAAAACATATCTGCAGAAAAACATGGAAACTGAGTTTTAGGTCCTGTCACTTAATAATTTTAGCCAAGCTCAACTGCTCAGGAACTTCCTGAAATCTGGCTCTAACAAATACATCTCTTTTTAATTTGAATATTTTTATTTTAAAAGGATCACTCTTTTTGTTGTTAGATGAACAATTCAAACACAGGTGTGGCTGTACTCGTCTTTACATACTTTGTTACAGAGAAGGCTGTAGGGATGACACCAGGGTGTGCCAATGTCTGCTGGCAAATGCCTTCCTTGCATGGAGGGGGAAGGGGAGCAGAGGGCTCCAGTGGTCCGGTGCTGACTTCCAATTACAGGTGCTTCTGCAGCAAGAACCTGGATTTCCTACTTTTCCTTGATGTGAGAATGAAAATCAGATTGCTGTGCTGGTTTTTATCCTACCGGAGTCAGCTACATTCCAGCAAAAGGAAGAAGTAGGGAAAAAGAAGGAAGGTCATGAAGGGACCAAGTATGAGGAAGGACCAGCACAAGGACAGATTGGGAAGCCTTCCAAGCAAAAGTACAGATGTATAGGATACACATTCACCTGATGCTTTGGTTAACAGGCAGAAAACACTTAGTCAAATGCCAGTCACCATTAATGCTGCTCCCAAACCATACAGCAAAGAAAAGGCCGTGTGACACTGACCTGAGCACTCCCAGCTATCGTAGAGAACTGTCTTAATGGGACCTGGTAGACAATGGTTTTAAAACCCAACTAGAAGTTTTGGAAATTCACATAAAAAACAAACATCCTAAACAGCCTCTTAGGTCTATCTTTTCTAAAAAATAACACACATTAAAAATGCTGGCAACTCTCTGGATCTGTGCGTTCTGGATTGGTCACCTGTCCAATGCTATCACTGAGGTAGCCAAACCACTCTTAGAAAGAGTGGCAAATCTGGGCCAAAAAGGCTTTAGACAGTATTTGCTACCAGGTATGTTGATTAATATTTTTCAGCTGATGGATTGAAGGGGCCAGGGCAAGACTCACAATGGCATGTTGCTGCTGCTGCTGTTCATTTCAGGCTATTAGCATGAACAGAAACAGCCATTTCATGCTGATGCCACAAGATTTTCAGCCATCTGTAACATTTAAGCCTTTCTCAATCCACTATGAAAAATAGCTCAGGGAAGACAGGTAGGGGAACAAATCCTTCGGCTCATCATAACAGCTAGGAAAAGATGATAAGGCTTGGAAGGAAGGATTGCAAATGCTCTTCTCTCCTGTAATGCTTCACTTCTACCAACCCAGTGGGGCAGAAATCCAACTGAAAACCCTTCTAACATCCACAGTTGTTAGTAAAAAGGTAATCTTTCCAGCTTGCCAATTCCCAAGAGCTCCAAGGGATGAAGGACCCTTTATTCCATCTACTAAGGCAGAGGAGGAAATTACTCTGACTATTTCCATTTTCATGGATTTCCTACTCATAGTGCTCTTTGTGACAAGGCAATAAACCACTATTACCTGGTATTTCAGATTTGTAAGATAAAAAAATATTGATTTTCAGTTTCAGAAAACGTTTGTGTTTGGGGGCAACAATTAACTGCCCACTCACCATGTCTCCCTAGATGCAGGTAACAGGATAGAACTGCTTCTAACTTGGAGCATATTGTGTTTACTCATGTCTTGCTCCTCACCTGGGAGTACCAAACCCTTGATTTCATCGATCTCAGTCCTTGCTTGGCTAAGCACTTTTAGCTTTCATCCTCTAAGTTTTTGCTGCAGAAGATATAAATCAAGGAATTCAGAGAGCCAAAAGAGATGGAAAGCCTGACAATGACAGCTGTTACTGACTATAAGGTGAAAGTTGATGGTCAGGGCATTGTTAAAGCAGAAATTACTCTGGTAAATCCTCTCTTATAAATGCTAATTGAGGTGAATAATTAGCTGGATTTGCTTTCTGACAGCAAAGGCAGGTTATTCTGTGGGAACCTGAACTGGTGTGCCTAGTCATGAGTGGAGTTTGGGAGATGGGTGTCCAGAAGCCCTGAGGACATCCTCATCAATGTACAAGAAAGTCATTCGATGAGTTGACTCTGTAATTAGGGATCCTGGAAAACTGGGGGTTTAAGTCTCTGCTGGCACTAGGACTCTGGTTTTTCCTCAGATTGTGCATTTATTCTTTCTCTAAGCAGGATTTTTGCCCTTGAAGAGCTAATGTCAAGGGCCAGCACCTTGAGCTTTATGATCACCAGGATTGCAGCCGGTGCAGATTCACCACCAGAAGGAGGAGAAGGGCCTGGTGCCAGGCAAGCGCTGGCCGGCAGCGATGGTTTCCTCCCTTTAGCAAAAGATCCCAGAAGGTGTGACGTAAGGAGGTTTTGTCTGGCCTCCAGGGCTGAAATTCTGGCCACTCTCTCAACACTTGATATTACATATGGTCAGAAAACATCATTGAAAATGTAGGAAATCTTGCTTTTTATTACCCTGCTGTTTTTGTTAACAACAGTGCAGTAGCCTTGGACAGAGACATATGGTTTACAGTAGAACATCCATCTACATAGATTTTTTTTCCATGGTTATTTATCATATTTGTCCTTTTTTTCTCAGCACAACCATCCATCA
The DNA here is from genome assembly GCA_013397295.1 of Polioptila caerulea. Lineage (NCBI taxonomy): Eukaryota > Metazoa > Chordata > Aves > Passeriformes > Certhiidae > Polioptila > Polioptila caerulea. The sequence goes on along the minus strand of VYXF01010206.1, from coordinate 677,571 downwards.
TAAGCAATGTAAAGGAGCAGGTAGTAAAGTGCCAAGTGCTATGCTCTTGTCTTGCCAGCATCAGGACTGCTAATGGGACCATCTGGCCCCAGGGCCCTGTTTATTACACTAGACACAAAGGGACACCTCAGGATGAAGGTTAAAATCCCCAGTAATGGACAATATGAAACAGCAGGGCCAAGGCAGGATGGTGGCATTCCTGCTCCAAGCCCTCCAGGCTCAGGGGTGTGATATTACAGAAGATGTTACTCATCTGTTCTCCACTTCTGCCCTTCAAAGACTTCACAGCATCTCTAAAGGTTGATATCAACCACAATTCTGGTGGTTTATCATTCAGACACTGCACAATGCCCTCACAAATCCCAAGGCAAGGTATCTCAAAACAAGCCCGGATTTTCCATCTTCTATTGCTCATCTTGTAGCTCTTCTCTCCCTGTTTTAAAAGGTCACAGGACTTTTCTGCCACTTCTCCACGATTGTCCAAAGCTTCACTGAGGAGCTCTCTTCCATTCACCCCACACTCCACTGGTCAGCAGGCAAGATTCAGGGCTCCCCAGTCTCAGCTCCATGGCTCATCAGGTTACAGGCAAACATCTCTGCTGCTCTCCAGGAAACTCACAGCATTTCTAGAGTCTGCTTTTTATGCATGAAGATAAGGAGAAAAGAAGGCAAGAAAGAGCACCTCAGTCTGTGCATGACAGAGAAGGGCTAGTGGTACTTTTCAGGGCTGTAATACCAAAAACAAAACAAAGAAGTGATATCCATATTTAGTTTGTTCTTTACTTTTTCCATAGTTTTATTCAGGTTTCTTGGGAGACAGCCTTTAGATATGCCATTGTGCTGGTGACCTCTGGATTTTTATTTTTTTTTTTGTGCCATTAACATCTGTTGTTCTTAAAGCTCTTGTACTGTCCTTTCTTGTGTGTCCACACCTAGACTTTCCTACTTATCCACCAGTCAGACCAGTCTTACTGCCACAGTTCTCTACACTGCAACCACTGCACAGTTTTCCCTCCAGGGCCACTGGGGGAATGTCCTGTTGCTCATGTCCTGTTACTTGTGTCCTGAGGCAGCCTCAGTCAGAGGTAGAGAACTTTCTACTACTTCAGTCTGTGACTTCCAGGCCTTCCTTGCTACTGACTGTCCTGGTCCTCCGCTGCTCAGCCCTGCATCTTTCTAAGGTAGATTGCCACCAGGATGGTTTTTCTGATGTCCATTAACAATGGTCAGGGTGAGGTCTGGCTCTGGCCAGGACCCACGTATGCAGAGGCAAAAGGCCTCTCCTGGCCATGAGTTGACTCTCATTTCAGGCTTGGTTAGATTTGCTATAATGTCTGTAGGTGAACTCTCAGTTTGCTTCCCAGCTTCCTCTTGATCCCCTGCTGCAATTTGCTGTTTATTTGGAAGGACAGAAGAAACCAATAAACAGATTGATATGAGAAGAGGCAAAAAACCAAAACACTATACAGCTTGCCTGAAAATAAAATTGTGGGTAATTAAATTGGGCTTTGGGAGAAACACTGGGATACAAGATGAAAAACACAAAACCAACTGAAAAGGAAGGCATAAGACTGCAGGAAACACTTAGATAATAGGGAAAAAAAAAAACCCCACACAAACCAAAATGAACCCTGGAAGCTGGAAGGGAAGGGAGACTGTCAACTCTTCGATTCTGAAGATGCTTCTGAAGATAAGGCTTATATTTGCTGTGCTTGTAAGGTCACTTCCCAACTTTCTTTCTAAGCATTCATTTTTGTCCATTGATGTTTCTCTGTGGAACATCAATTGCGCAACTNGATAAGGCTTATATTTGCTGTGCTTGTAAGGTCACTTCCCAACTTTCTTTCTAAGCATTCATTTTTGTCCATTGATGTTTCTCTGTTCCGAGAGGAACATTTGATCGTAGTTGTGGTGTTGCAAGTGTAAGAGACAGAATATCTCCAGGAAATTTGGGAGACTCACTCTGGCTTTATGTCTTTACAAGTAAGAGTAAAATCTTGCAGATGGAGACTTCATACAACAAATGGTTCCATCTGTGAGTCAGATGCTAGGCAGGAGGCAGGTGTGACATACATCTGAACAGTGGCAGACAGCCAGTCTTTAGGGGGAGAGGGTTTATCTGCCAGCAAGGGAAGAGAGAAGACCAGAGTTCATTTTAGAGAGCTAAGAAATTTCTGGGAATGGGGATGAGCTGGGGCAAGCCCCAAAACAGAGTCTGAGAAAGAGGAGGAAGAGAAAAAAGTCAGTCCAGGAAATATGGGTGGGAAAGTACTGAGAGAAACAGGGTCTGGAAAAACAACATTATAACGATATTTTATTTACCATTATCTGCATCCCGAGAATCTATTGGAGAGCACCTTGCTGTGACATCTCTCGTGCAGCATCACAAGAACGCACTTGTGTTTCCAAACTGGGCTGGGTATACGTAGGTCTAGACTTGCACCAAGCTGGAGGACATTTAGCTGACAGCGTCTGATTTAGCTCCAGATGGAGGTAAGGGGGGAAGACATTCACCAATGTTACCTATTGCTCCTTGAAGAAGTGAATGAAGTCCTGGAGACTTGGCTGCTACAAGACCTGTGTCCTTTTTTTTGTGTAGAGAAAACCTTGGACAGTACTGGTGGGAGGAAACATCTCTTGACTAGAAACAGGCTTTCCTTCAGGATAGTAAAGTGAGTTGTTTGTTAGCTGGAACTTCTGTTTTCCTCCTCCTGAGAGTCTCTTCTCCTCCATGCAATGCTGGTATGGGAGGAAGCTGTTTTGTCATTTAAAAGAAAGAAACAGATGGAATATGTGGCAGTGTTAAAAAGCTCCAGCTTGTTGCCACGGTAACTGAGGGGGATATATTTTATAATTATTATTTAAAATTCTTCATTGTCTTCATTAAAGGTAACAACGATAGCAGAGAATAAACAAAGTGATGCCCTGCTGTGCAAATCAGTCCCTCAATAAATAAAATTAAAGGAGTGTTTTGCATTGCAAATGCTGATACAGTCACCAGAAGGGTGGAAGGACTGCAGGTTATCTGAGGATGATGAATTATGCATGCTAACACATTAAGGACACAGCAGGGTCATTTGGTACCTCTACCATTTAACTTCTGTTGTGTGGGTTTGGACAAGTCTTCTGGAGCACTGGACAAAGACTCAGACAGCTTGAATCACAGAATTGTCTGATCAGCTTCAGAAACCCCCCCGAGATATTTGAGAAAACCCATATTGCCCCAACAAGCAGATGCTGTAGCTATTAGGTCCTTGTGAGCCCTTAAGCACGACCCTGTGGTATGGAGGATGTCTGACATCCTGAATTGTTTGTCTAAGGAGTTGTGTCTCAGTGAATAATGGGTGTCTTCCACCCAAAATATCTAACAAACTTCACCAACTTGTTACCTATGTTCAGGTAGCACTCTGCCCTGCACTGTGGTCGAGTCACAGCCCTGCTGTGAATCACAGCAGTTGCCTTTCAGTTCTTAGCTACACAGCAGTTAAGAGTATGAAGGAAAGAGTTACTTTTGGCCATCTAAGACAATAGGATAAATCCAGGATGGACTGCAACTCTTCTGACTTGGTATTTGGTTCAGGCACAGAAGTAACAAGATAGTAATCAGACTCAACTGTGGTTTTTCTGGGCCATCTCATGTTGCTTTGACCTTACTTGTTGACTCAGAGAGAGTAAGGCATCAACAGATTAAAGAGGTAGTTACAAGGGCAAAGTGTTTAGGTGGCTGATTAAAGGACACAGCTGTGACAGGCCAGCTTTGAAAGAAAATGTTTTTCTCTTGATGAGCCCAAGGTCAGTAAAGAGAATGTGTGAACACAGCTCTAATTTGATAGAGAGATTACATTTCATGATAACAAGTTCATACACAGCAAAATTCCTGTTATTACTTCTTCTGCCTGTGTTTGTTACTGCTGATGGAACAGGTTAAAAATACATCCAAGCCTGCGGAGATTCTCCCTGGGAATGAGATTGCACAGAGGTCCTCCAGCTTTCCTGCCTTTGCCCCCAGATCTTTCCCAGACTTTCGGTGTGCCCAAGCATCCAAGCGTGAGAGAGACAGCTCAGATGTGGAATGCGGGCATAGGCAGCTGCTCACTCTTCCTTCAGACAGCAGAAATGAACGTCATCTAATTTTAACACTGCTTCTGCTCCCTGCGTTTGCACTGAAGTCTGAGTCTCCCGGGGCTGTGGAGTTGCCACCAGCAGGGACAGGACAGCAGCCCTAGCTCTCCCCAGTCTGGGTTTGCCAGGCAGCTCGAGGCAGAAATTCCTTTAGTTAAATAAATGGACAAGGGAGGCCATGACCTTCTGTATTTGCATCCCCACTGGGATGAGAGTGAGTAAACATCAGTGAATTACCATCTTTTCCCCTCTGCAGATATCTGTATACTGGCAGGACCAGGTCAAATATTTAGGCAGAAGCAGTCTTTGGAAGATGATAGCCATTTCTGAAATCATAAAAACAAGAATGAATCTCATAGTTTTTACTGGCTTTACTAGTAAGTGACCTGGCTCTTCCTAGTACAGGAATGAGACAGAGATGTCCAAGGGTCCTGTCCAGCCACTGTCTGGGTCTTCTGTGTTCACCCCATGACTGGCCACTACCTGTTAAGAGCTCTAAGCTGCTCTCCTTCCTCCAGAGACAGAAATGAGGAGGGATCTGTCTGCTCAGTTTCTCATGAGTACAAATGCATCAGCCAGCCAGACCATATCACTCTGGGAGTCTTCCTGTCGCAAGGGGAATAGTATTATCCATTTTGATAGCTGTTCACATGTCATTTAATCCTGACTCTTTTAGTAAGTCTAAGTATAGTATTAAGCATAGGAGAAAGTAGGAAATATTATACAATAATCATTAGGAATGGAATATGATAGGAGTATAGGTAGTAGTTTTGCACATATGAGTACCCATTACCAAGACAGCTTTTGTCAGCTCAGCATTAGGCAGGCTAAGTGGAAGTTAAATGTCCAGGAAACATTGGAGGTGCAAGACAAATGATTTGGGGCTTTTCACAAGCAAAAGGTCGGAAGGAATGGCCTCATTGCCAAGAAGCAATTTTTCACTAAAGTTATAACATAGCTGAGGACATAGTTTAGATAAAGATAAGATGGTCTGATTGTAATTCTATTGCATTGTTCCTGATTTACTTGTGATATCACATTGTAAAATTGATAAATATATTTCTTTACACAAATTACAGGAAATCCTGTTTTCATAGAGGAGTTGCTTTCACCCCTTTGCTGTTGATATCTGTGGGGTCACACAATGAAGCTGAGTCCAGCTCTTCTGAATGATGCAGTGTCTGTCCTCATACACAATCTGCT
>VYXF01010206.1:632602-671951 GCA_013397295.1 Polioptila caerulea | reverse complement strand
ATTTTCACCTTATGGGTTTTTTTTGAGAACTGGCTCTAGAAGAGGATTCAACTTGTATTTGTGGTGATCAAGTCACTGTTTCTGATGGGTTCTTCCCACAGGTACTGATGTGCCCATTGCAGATGTTGCAGCTTCTGGGGGCAGGTGGTCTACCTGTCAGGAAATGGTATCTCATCTTTCCAGCACCTTCAGGATTTTGGAAATACCCCTACTTCACGGGAGAAAAAGAACAAAAAGGAAAACTTCCATTCTAACAAGTTTTTTTGGTAAGAGGTGACAGACTGGGAGTGGGTACTCAAAACAGCTCATGTGCAAGAGACTACAGCACTGACCAGCAATGAGTAAAACTCAGGTCTAGGTTTTCAAAAAGAATTTGAAAAGCCATGGTTTTGACAGCGGGGCCCTGCCCATTGAGCACTATCTTGTGCTGAGCATTCTGAGCATTGCATATATTCACTTGTACTGTTCCTCTCGCAGAAGTCTTTCTCTTGGAAATGTTCTATTTAGAAATCACACCCAGGAGCCAAGAGACTTCTTCTGAGCCTGAGATGTTCTTCTGGAGAGATTCTCTTTCTCAGGATTAATAATTTGTTACAAAAAATTTTTGGAGTGGCACTATTTATCCCTCCAAAGGCTGATTTTGAACTTCAATACTGCTTTAGGAATTGATCTAACTCCTGTAGGGTGGAAAAGATCACATCTTTTTCTTTCTCTGAAGTTCGCTTTATTGTTTATCTTATGCATGCATGTTTTATATGTCTAAGGCATATAAAACACGCATTATACAAAAATATAGTATATATATATATAAAAATCTCCTTTTTATATACATGTACTCTAAATATGTATAAACACACAGCGTCCACACTGAGATTGCCCTTCCCTGAGATCAGCATATGGTCCTCTGTTTCAGCATTCCCCTGGAGCAGTGGAATAAGCTCTAGGGACAGAGATGGATTAGTCTTGGTGTAAATGTTTTTCCTGGTCTTCATTTCCTGGAAGGCCCATCCTGTGCCTCCATCTGCCCTGTGAGCTTGAAATTTTCCATGTGGATTCATTCCCCAGGTTCTTCCAGAATGGTGCTCACAGGGAAGCGCAAATGAGTGAGCTGAGAGAAGAGAATGCATATTTGATCTCTTTTTTCCCCTGGCCAATTTCAATGAAAGAGCAGTTTTTGGAGGGTGGAGCATCTGACCTGTCTAATTTTATCTGTAGGGATGCAGATCTATCTTTTTAAAGCTGTTTTCAAAGTGACTCTGATAACAGGACTGCCTACAGATAGGGCTGCAATGATTATTCACAACATTAATCAGGGAAAAAAATTATGCCAGTTACTGATTAACTAATTACTGCAATCAAATATTCTCTTCTCTCCTTGGAACGTTGGGCATGGCACTGGGAAAAAGCGACAACAACAACAAAACCCCTCAACAGAGAAAATAGTTTCTTTATTCTTTTGTGAGCTGGGGAAGAGTCCCAGCTGCAGGAGACAGGAGGGTCCAAGAAGATCCCAGAGGGTCCCAGTTGGGGCCCCTCTTTCCTGCTTTCATTCCAGTGCATCTTTGCCTGCTCCATCTTGTGATTTAATGAAACACCAGGAAGGAACAGCCAGCGTTTCATTAAGGGAGAAGCATTTGAAAGTGACCTCTGATAATGGCCATGAATTAAGATTCAGCAATGCTGCTCAGCTCCCTGTGCTGCCCCCTGGAAACCACAGCAGAGGCTGCGTCCTCCCCCTGCACTTGCAGGGAGGAAACTTTCCAGGAATCTTCTTTTGTCCAGATTTCCTGCTGTGCCCGCTGGAGGCTAATGTGGAATAAAGCAGGACTAGAGGGTAAAGGACAACTGACTGCAGTCTGTGCCACACTCTGAGGGCACTGCCAACACCCCAGCTTGCTTCAGAGGAGGTTTGAAAAGTACACTTGGATGTAATATGTGAAAGAGGGGCAGACTGTGGTTTCCTTCGAACAGGCAGTACCTGGTCTTGGTCTACTTGCATCACTTGCTTGGGAAGGTTAATGCATTTTAGGATCAAGTGGGCTGTAGTGCTGCTTCATCTTCAGGAGCAAAACTTCCATCAGTCCCCCAGCAACAGCACTTTCTATTAAACAGAGGTTAATAGTGAAGTGTTTTGTCTATTCCAAAGCTTTCATATCGTGCTGAATACCCATCCAACAGCTGCTCTGCAGGCGGTGTATCTGTTCCACATACATCACTGCAACAGTTTTCAGTCTGAGCTCTGCAGATTCCTGGAAGTCCACAGACTGCTCCCACAGAATGTTCAGATGATAACAAAGAAACAGGAATGCAGTCTTACATTTGTTCTACAGGAAATAAATAACACTTACACTGGAATTTTTTTTAAGGAGTTCATAAACCGAAAAGAATGGTTTAATTCATTGATGTGGATGTTTCATCTCATGTTCAAGGCTTTTTTTTCTAATTGTAGATGTTAGACACACTGACTGGAGACATTAAGGGAAGAAGATGGGTCAGAAAGGATTTTCTAGTGTAAGGAAAATATACCACCTGAGAACTAGAGTTTTTTCTTTGATAACTACATTTTCATTGGTTTTCCATGTCATGTCTCCTGCATCACTATCACAGACCTGGAAGGGTGACCTGAAGCTCCAGCTGTCCATACTTCAACTCCACACTGTGTTTTCACACTTTCCTGTGTTGGTGGGGGCATCCCGCCTCTGCTGCTCCAGACACAATTTAGAGACTTAGCATATGCTCTTGTATCAGTGCCAGTGAACCACAGAAAGTAGAGTAGTTCAGATACCACTGACAGTAGAACATGGTCTGCAAAAGTGTGCTGTGGGTCTTACTATACAAACAAGGGGGGGAAATGTCTAAACTTGACAGTGAGGCACTAGAATGAAAAGCTGAAATACAAATCAGCTGCAAAGTCAGTATGAGATTTGCAGACATTTGACACTACAGTAAATGACAACCCACAAATGGTCAGCACTTGTCAGTCCAGGAAGATAAAGCAAAATCTCGAATTTGGATAATGTGCTTTGGATTTTTTTTTTTTTTTTCATTAGTGGTGATGTAGAGATCTTGACATTCTCTTCAGAGGTATTTGAATTTCAGAATGGCTGAAGTTTGTCTGTTATCCAGAAGTTGGGGGGCAAAAAAAAAAAAAAAGAAATTAAAAGAAATAGAAAAGCCTTAGATGTTAATTGCTATTTATTCAAAATGTAATAGCTGCAGAGACTGAAATTCATACCAGATTCAGAAATGAGAGCATGCTTCATAATAATTGCTATTTCATACTGCTTGATCCTTAATGTTTTTTATTTTAAAAAGCAGTAAGAATTCCTTTCTAGTGTTACTGACACCCACTCAGCCACCTACTCACTTATATCCCACAAGCATACACACACAATTGGCCCTTAAATTTTACTGGACACTTAAAAACTCTTGCCTTTTTGTAGCTTTCAAACATTAATTATTTCAAGTGTTTAAATTTTTTTTGTATTAAAGCAAATTTTGTCTGACACTCAGCAGTAAGTCTTTCCTTTTCTAACATGTATGCAGTGTATAGAGCAGAACTGCAGAGGACACATCCATGGTGAGCATTTATTAGGGCAGATCTGGGAAGCTGAGCTGGCTATCAAATTGGGGGAAGTGATTAGTCCCTCTGTTGGGCACTCATGAGGACATACCTAGTGTCCAGTGTCCAGTAGGAAATGGCTCTATAAAAGGAGCTTGGCAAACTGGAGGGAGTCCAGTGCAGGGTTACCAGGATGGTTGGAAGCTGCAGCATACAGTGCAGAGGGAGAGGCTGAGGGAAACTCAGTTTAGTCTTAAGCAGGGAAGACAAACAGGAGATCTAACTGCTGTATTCTACCACCTTAAAGCGTTGATAGTGCAAATGCTCTTCCCAGAGGTCAAAAGACACAAGGCAGTCATCACACATGAATTGCAGTCCAAAGAATTCCAGTTGAACATAATGTTTTCATCAGGAGGGTGATCATGAGAGAGGTGCCCAGCAAGGTTGTGGGAACCCTGTCCTTGAAAATATTTGAAATTCACCTGCACAAGGTCTCGTATAACCCAACTCAGCTTTGAAGTTAGCAGGTGTTAGAAGGCCACTTCCAACCTGGATTATTCAGCAATTCTTTATTTTGCTCCTTTCTCCACCCAAGGTTGCCACTACACAGTGCTGCACTCATGGTTACATGAAACTGCTGAAAAAATGCCTTTCTGAAATGCCATCCTCTCTTCATCTTGGGAGGCACGATCTGAAACTGAGTTGTGTAAAACCACTTTAGGAACACCCTACAAAGCAGGTGCCTTCTCCATATGCATGGTTGATTTTGCAGAAAATTGAAAAGGGTTATATAATCCAGAGAACTTGTGAAGGGAATGTGGTTTCTTTGTCCAAGTCTCCAAAAGCTTACACAATCCCTAATAAGCCTATCAGATCCCAGAGTGAGATTTATCCGCATCCATCCTTTGCAACTGGGATTTCTTCTTTTCCCAAATACACTCCAGTACTCTCAGAAGCAGAAATGCAGCATCTTGGTAACATCTTCCCTCTCCCTCCTATTGCTCACAGCTAGACTTAGACTACTAAGAAGAAAACTGGACCAAGTTTTCTTTTAGAGAGGGGAGAAGGCTGCAGATGCTCTGCAGGTGGTCCATTCCCTGAGTTTTATATATATATATATATATATTTATGTATTTATATATATATATGTATGTGTGTGTGTGTGTGTGTGTGACCTTTTGTTCACAGACTTTGCCTGCCCACTAGGAGCATGGCTTGTTAATTCTGATTATAATCACAACTGTTCAGACAGGGCGTGTGAGGTTTGAAAAGCAGACTTAAAATCCTCCCCTTTCTCCCCACACCTCAATCCAAAATATTCCAGCACATATCTCCAGCATCCTCCAATAGGAACACACAGCTCCTCTGCCTGTTCTTTCCTCTCTCTGGCCAGTCCAATCCACCAGCAATCTGTCTGTCCTTTCCCACTGTGCTCAATTGCCCTTGACCCAGCCTGGACATCAGTATTGGTCATACCAGCACTGGTATGTGCTGGGTATTCCTGAGTGGGGCCTGACACCTGAAAATGCCTGGGCAAGAGGAGGACAGAGGAATTGCCTGTGTAATGCAGAGGTTTCTTGAAGGGGAGCCATGATCAGTCACGCTCTCCCCTCCAGGGTAACTTGCTGAGCCGCCGGACAGACGAGAACATGGGCTGTGTTGCAGAAAGTGTGAACTGGTTTTATTCAATTTTAAACAGAGCATTACTGTATTCTAAATCCATAATCTCTGCATGAGCCTGCCTGTGCAGTCAAGGAGGGGTGAGAATAGGAAATATAGCCACAGCTACGGCTTAAGCAGAATCTATCCTTCCAACAGAGCTCCGTGGGGTTACAGCTGTGGCTGCCACTGACAGGACTCTCTCATGCCCTGGGTCTAGCAGCCATCCCACCAGGGAAGAGGGAGGATCTTGGCCTGTCAGATCCACATTTTGCATCTGTCCTTTATGCACTGCTCCCTTTTGAAAGGCGCTGTAGAAACATTAGGGATTATTAGAGAGGATGAAGCTGCATGAGGGAGTATTAAATATTTATTCCTTTGTATTCTTCATTTGGATTATTTGAAAATTCTTTCCTCCCTTGTCTTGTTCTCCTCCCAAACGTGCTACTGGCTGTGGCTGCCACTCTTTCCTGTTATTCTTCCTGATCTCTCCTGGAGAGCGAGGCCTTGGTCAGAGCTGGGGCAGGGTGCACAGGAGACCCTGCAGATACAAATAAGACAACACTGTCCTTTTGCTGCTGCTACAAATTTAGACTATAAAAACAAACAGATGGAGCATGGCAAAAGGGGTCACAATGTACAATCAAAGTGATCAGAACTATTGCTGGCAGCCACAGGGGCAGCATAATCATAGGCTCTTTTTGCTTTTTTTTTTTTTTTTTTTTCCCCTAAAGATACATTTGAATTGCCCACCATTTGGAGTGTTTGCCTGTGCTGGTCAGAGAGAGAGGGAGAAGGATGTGCAGGGACACTTGGAAAGACAACAGCAGAGAGAGGAGATGGCAGGAGCAGGGAGCAATGGTCAGGATCAGGTAACCAGCAAACTAGACAGTGCCAAGGAGAAATAAGGCCACGTTCCAGCTGCCAAGATGAGTAAGGCAGCTGAGGGAGTGGTGTTGCTGGGCCTGCAAAAGGCTGAGAAAAGCTGCCAGGTTCAGTACCGCTCATTCTAATGCACTTCAAAGTCCTGGAGCCTCCATTTCATGGTCCAAAGCTGCTTTTGGCCAGAAATAAGCATGAATGTGTAAGCATTCTATAGGACAGCTACCTGCATACAGTTTCTTCCTTGACTTCTGACCCAGGATTACCAAGCACCGTGATAAAAGCCCCTGAGATAGCCTCCAGTTGTGTTGGAATGTGCAAGAGCACCAGAGTCTTCAAGTGCAGTGCTGTACATGGGACCAACATGGACCCAGGGCATGAAATAGAAGGGAGTAAGGAAGGAATAAACTGGGAGTTAACTCAGGTGAAAAGGAACATCTGAAGGAAGGAGGTAAAAGGACATGGAGAAATATCACACTGAGATGAATGGGAAGGCTCTGTACTCTCACTCCAGCTGGGAAAGGCTGGTAAAGTCCACTGGCCAGGAATTGAAGGGGACAGTGAGTGGAAAGCATGGAAAGAGCTGGAGAGGCAGAAGCTTACTGTAGTAATAAAGAGGAAAATTAGAGATGAAAAATAAAGCTCTAGAGAGGGATGAAACAAGTTCTTTAACTAATCAGTTTGTCTGGATGAGCAGGAGGGTTAATCCAGCTATGATGGAGTGAAAAGGCTAAATACAGGGGGCAGGGCCAGCCTGGCTGGAGAAACAGTGCCGAATTCCCCTCCAAGGGAGAAGACAGTGGGGAAGGCAGAGCCAGGGTAGGGCTGTGAATGGTTTAAAGACCCAGAAGCTGGGGAGTCTTCTCCTGCTCTCTGAAGAGCATGTGGCTGCAGAGTCACTATGGCCCTCCCTGCCTGAGCAGCAGGCAATGCAGAACTTTTCTTCACAGCTGGGAGAAGATGTTCCTCTTCAGGGCTCACTTGTAGCTGCCTTTTTGGGTTTATTCTTGGGCAAAAAAGAAGTTACACCTTGCAAAATCCACCTCGTGTTGTAGGATAAATTATGCATTTGCCCAGGGTACCTGGGCAGTGCAGTTGACAGAGTTCTTAATTCTCTGTGGTGGCTGGAGGTAGCTGCCAATGGGCTGGGCTACTGCCCCAGCTGCTCCCACAGACAGGGCATGTGCTCAGGAAACTCCAGAACATCTCAGTTTAGGTGGCTTCTCATTTCAAGCTATATTTGTTTCCCTAGGACATGTAACCTGGCAGATGGGGGAAAGGAGGGATAGTTATAGTAGTTCACAGTAGATGTAATAATAATTGTTCTCACAAATGATAACAGGTTTGGTTATCCTCTTACAGAGTTCCCCTTCATTTCCCCAGAAAAAAGTTCAAGGACATAGTCTCAAGCTGCACCAGAGGAGGTTCAGACTGCACGTCAGAAGGAATTTCTTCACAGAGAAGGTTGTTAAGCATTGGAATGGACTGCCCAGGCACCTGGTGGAATCACCATCTCTGGGGTGTTTAGGGAAAGTGTGGGCATGGAATGCAGTGCCATGGTCTAGTTAGCAAGGTGGTATTTGATCACAGGTTGGACTCAATGATCTCTGAGGTATTTTCCAACCTAAATGATTCTGTGATTCTGTGAAGCTAAAGGGGTCCTATATCAATCACCCTGATATCACTTCAGATTGACTTCAGATTGGCATGAGGGCTTGGCTGCTCCTGCCAAGCAGGACAAAAACCAAAGGTGAGAGCACAGGAAGGAACAGTCTCACAAGACAGAAAGGAGAAGGGACAAGACACTGCCTCTGGAAGGCCAGTTGCCAAAGAAGAAATCTGACAGCCAGTCAATCTGCTATTTCTCTGGCTCTGCAACAACAAAAGGGAAGAAATCCTCCAATAGANGGGGACAGCGGCGCGTCACTCCAGTAGGGAATAGGGGAAGGAATGGTTATAATTTTGTTGCTCTTTTGTTTCTACTTTTTTCTCTGATACCTATTATCAGCTGCATTGAAAAGGTAAAATTTACAATCCTGACTCAGGATATGGGCTGCATCCAGGTCCATAACTATTCCTAATGCTGAAAGGTAAGATGTAGGAGATATAATTATTTTGTGTTATGGTATTTTTTTGCGTTTGCTGCAGGAGATGTGTCAGAGAACTGGCAGGTTGAATTCTGCTTTCTCCCCCTCCTGCAATATATCCATCGATTGCCAGCAGGACTGCTGCCCATTTACACCATGGTTAGCAGGAGCAGCTCTTTGGTACCCAGCTTCATGGCTGCAATGAGATGGGCAGAACAACATAGTGAGTACAGGAAATGTCTGCAGCAGCTTGAAACAAAGTGCTGGATCTTAGTGACCAGAGGCTGCACCCCCTGTGTGCACAGGGGACAGGGTCCTGTGGGTGACTTTTAACACTCCAGTCACTCGCCAGTAGATAATGCACAATTTTCTAATAATGGAGGCAGAAGCCATACACTGGAAATGTTTCTGAGCACAATGGCATGCCTCTGTAGCTGCAGCCCAGGAGGCATGAAGCAGTGAATTAGGATGAGAATCTCAGCAAGAAATTCTCTCTCTGGGAGGCAGGCTGCAGGAGAGACAGCTCCTCTTATTGCTGTTATTACAGTCTCTGAAAGGTTATCAGACCTTCTCCATGCTGCTATCCTGCCAGAGGGGATGGGTACCTGACTGCTGAGGAGCTCCTCACACTCAGCTGGCACAGGTCTCATGTATTAAGTCATCATCCCCAGACTGTCCCTGGCACTGAGCATATGAGGGATATGGGAAAAGTGGGGAATCATTGTGCTTGCACTATCCCCTGCTTGTGGATAATCCCCAAGGGATCAAATAAATTTGCCATTGTTGGTGATCCCCAGGATTTTTTTTCTCTGCTCCAGGACCTACAACCAGTGAAAAATTGGTTAGAGAATTACTATGATTTAGCCTCTTCTTCACTGTCTGAGTTGTCAGAGCTCATCTGCAAACCTGGGTCAACACATTATCTGTCCTTCCTTCAGAGTCTCTGCAGAGGTAATACAAGCGAAGTCATCCTGTTTTACAAAGGGAAAAACAAAGGGCACACACTGTGTTTTTGACTGATGTCAGCTGGGAAGCTGGTGACAGGGCTGGGAAACAAGTTTTGCAGTCTGGATACAACATCACCGTCCTCATGACATGGTCCTTGCACTTCAATTAGAAGTGGCAGACAGCAGGTAAGAGGAATGAAAGTCACAGGGATTTCAGAGGAAAATCTCCCTGTCTTTATGTTTGGTCTTCAAGATTTTTGTGACAGTAAAGAGCGACACTGAGGCAAAAATGCCTGGACCAGCATCTCTGTCAGTTTTGTAGATCTGGATCTCTGTTGGTTTTGTAGGCATGAAGAGGTTTAGAAGAGTACAAGTATGGGATGGCCGGAGGTGGGTCACAGGTTGGCACTGGAAGCTGCATGGCTGTAAACCACTCAGCAACAGCCAGGCAAGAAATGTGGCTGGACAGGTGTTCTGGAGCTGCCCAAAACCGGTAATCTTGGGTAACTAAGAGAACAAGGAACAAGTATCTATCCATACATGCTACATTTAGATGTAAGGTGGGGTGGCAGACCAATGAAAAAAGAGCAAGGTAAAGAAATAGATACATAAAATTGACCCCAACAGGGCCCTAGAGTGAGGAAGAAGGAACCACCAACATTAACATCACATTTTCTGGTGAAGGACTCCAGATATTGAAGACTCACCATGACAAACCCCATCACCTCCCACCAGAGAGAAACCACCACCATTAAGACCCAGAAGAGCAGTGGACAGGGGAGCACAGGAGCAGGAAAACTGAGAAGTTTTAAAGTGCATTATTACTATTATTGAGGGCATTTTTCTGTACAGAAGTATGCTTCCTTTTTGTGTTACAGTCAGATCTGGAGTATTATTCTTGGATTACACTGCTAAGATTTCGATTATACTAGCAATGGATTCCTGGGTTTAAATACATATATAAAAATATATGTACAAGTGCTTGCATTTCCATTGTGCCTATAAACAAGAACTTGCATGTAGTATTTGATTTAAACTTCCTGCAGATGGAAGGTTTTTCTGGAATTTAAATTTAGTCTGTTTGCTACAGTCTAACTAATGCATTCAGCCCTCAGGAAAATCCAAAGAGGTATTACATCACTAAAAGAAGAAAACTGGACAGAATATAAAATGTAAACTTTAACTGCTCCTTTTTTTAAAGAGAATTGAATAGAAAGTGTGTTTCAGAGTGACCCTGCACTTTCTCTGAAAAAAACAGGGCTAGATCTAGGTGAAGAAGAGCAAAAATCGTCTGCATAAGAGCTTAAATGGAATAGTCCTCAGCCTTGTGCAAATTGAAACATATGCCATTTAGCCAAAATAAATTCCCTAATACTCCTTAGCTATTTTGACATTTAAATCCTCTATCACATGCTTCTGGGAGTTCTTCTGTCTGGTGCTGGGAGGAGCCCAAGTACATTTGAGCAAGATATGCCAGGGTCTGCAGTGGGTTTTCCAGGACAGAAGTGACTTTATAAAGATTTTGCTCTGTTGCATTTCAGTGTCTGCGTAAGGGTCTATTTTCAAATAAAGAAGGCATAACTACAAGCACATCCAGTGCTCATTTAAGTGCTTCATTTAAGATAGTCCTTCCAGATTGCCTCATGAGCAGGGCATCCTTATTGCCTTGCAGGAGGCTGCTCCCTAACTCTAAGGTATCTCATCACAAATCTCTGTCATGAGGGTCATGAGGTCTGGTTGGATTTCAGCGCTGTGTAAACTGGTTGCAGTGAAGGCAGGGACTCAGGGCTGGTGCATTTTTATTTTTCCAAGCACCCTCTCTCCTTCTTGAGCTGACTGCCGAGGAGGCCGGTGGCTGTGGGGGTAATTGGATGTGTTTGCTGCCCATCCTCTCCTGCGGGGCTCCTTGCTCTTTCCGCGGTGGTGCGGCTGATGCCGGGCCGCGGTGCGGGGCACGCTGCGGCGCTGTGGGAGGAGGTGCCCGGGCACTGCTGTCGGCGCTGGGTGCCTGCTCTGCTGCCGCCCTCTCCCTCCCGAAAGCAGCGAGCCAGATGGCCGAGCCTGTCCCGCCCTGTGAGCATCCGAGCTGCGCACCCCGCCACTGCCGCTGGGAGCGGGAGTGGGGCCGAGGCAGGACACACAGTGTTGGAGCTGCTCGCAGAGACTCGGTCTGACAGCACTTGGAATGGACAACATTTGTACACAGAATGAGCACGCGTGTGCTACGCTACATGCATTAACCATGAGGTGGGGAGCAGGGGGATCCCAGGGGCTGCTAGATATTGGCTCGCTCAGCTGGAGAACGGCTTTGGCTCTTCCTTTTGAAGCGTATGATGGGAGGCTGTGGTGCTTGGTGGCCAATAGGGCCAGGCAGCAGCTGAGAGTGTCAGACTCTACCCTTAGCCCTGCTGCTGGCTTACTGAGTGACTTTGCAAACCCCTGGGCAAGACCGTGCATAAATCATCCAACAGCATCCTTGTGGGGGGGCTGGCTACATGAAACCCCATGCTTGCTGGGTGTCCTTCCTTTCACACTGGACAGCCGCTGCAGCAGACCCTGGGCTTTTAAAATAAGCCTTTCTCTGTGTTCCACAATGTACCACTTGTCAGCCAACTTGAGAAGGAATAAGCACTTGTCAGCACACAGTGCCTTCCTGGCAGCTTGAGTGCATGTGTACAGGTGCCCGGGAAGAGCGGCTAGGCAGTAGCTTACACTTATGAAAAGAGAAGCCATGAGCTATCTCAGAAAGGTCTCCTTAAATCTCTAGGTAAATAAAGACTCTAATGTCTGTTATCTGACTTCACAGCCTTTCAGTTTCATTAAGTTAATAGCCTCCATCAAGGGGCCAGCCCGGATGCTTGCAGTTGATTTAAAATGTGTGAATTCATCAATCTTAAATTGCACTTCAAGCAAAGTCAGTGTACTACACCCTGGGGACACATGGAAACCCTAATAGTCAGTGCAGGACTTGGATACCAGCACGACAGGGACCAGATAACTAGGGTCCTTTGTGCAATCCTTATCTGGGCTTTTTCAGCTGAGAACTTCCCTTGCTGCACTGGTTGGCCACATTTCCCTGGTAGACAGTGGGATGTTTTGTCTTTGCAGGCAACATGCTAAGCGCAGTCATGGGGAGGCTGTGCTTGGAGACAACTGCTTAGGGAAGCATGAGCAGACACGGGCAGGTCTGGAAGATGGGTCAGATAAACATTTTCTGAGTCAGCTTTTTAGTTTAGGCCTGTTCAAATTAGCTTTGTCTCTGACAAAGATAATGTTCTCTTTTCTCACCACATAAAGAAGGCTAAGGCACCTTTGTATTCTGTACAGGCTTTGAGAAATTATTCTTGTACAGATAGCAGTGTGACTCCTTGTCATAGGATTTCTATGGAGATGCAATTGCTGGGACCTTGGACAAGGGACAACAAAGATCCTAGAGAAACCTTGAAAAGACTATTATTCTTAGTTTAGCTAGACATACCAACAACACAAACTACATGTCCTTTGGATGAGCTTAGGCTAATGTACTTTTAGGTCTGGAACAGCAGGTGAGGCCACAGCTGGCTTGTGGTGATGCACAGACATTGACATCTTGTCAGTCAGGACATCACATAAACAACTGGCATTACAAATCCCTTTCTTAGCTCATGGCGAGGAATTTTAGAAGAGAAGCCAAGCTTATGTATGGACATATGGGGTTAAACATTAATTATAACTCACCCTATTTATTTCAGTTCAATGAAGAGGATAGGTTTCTGCTGACAAACCTTGTTGTAACTTGACTGAGACTTAACATTTTTCACCTCTTCATTTCTTATGTGTGCACATCCTTCTGATCAACTGGATGACTGAGACCCAGAAGAGAGATCACTGCAATCTAGCAGACATCTCCCCTACCAACACTGAGGCATTTTGGAACTTGTACATGAAGCTCATACTGCCATTATCAATACTAGGGCTATAAAAGTAATGATTGTCTTGTCCAGATCCTTTCAGGATCTATCTCTTTTGCAGCAATTCTCTGCCTTCAGTCCCACTTTGCTACATGGATTCAGAGGATCAGTCTGGATTTCTGGGTACACTGCAGAAAAAGAGTCAAACTGCAGACAGAGCAGAAGCTCTGGAGTGAGTTCAGTCCTGAGTCCCTTGGGCTATTGGTATTGCATCTTTCAACAGGAACAGTGAAACAAAATCTGAATTGGAAGAAGAAAGAGAGAGAGAAAGGGAGGGAAGGGGTGAAGCAGCCAATTCCATGTCAATTCATGTGCAAAGCTCATTATGTGAGCTCCAGACAGTTTCTGAAAATGCCCAGACAGAGGAGGAAGAAAGAGTGATATGTGCCTATGTTTTTACTCCAGCTCTTCCTAATTTGTCATTTGTAATGATATCTTTTTTATACTTGGATGCTTTTCCTCCTTGTGGAGTCCTTGGTATTGCCTGCATTTCACAGCAAGGTCCTCATCACATCAAGAATTCATAATCATCTAAAAATATTCAATAGGAATATAAAATATTTACATGTGAAAGACTGTAAGACAGAATGAATCACTTGTGTTACTCTTTTGGAAATTGTTCACTTAAAGAGGGCACGAATTTTGCCAGGGCACAAGGTAGTGTGATTCTGGATAAGCACTGTGGGTATGGTGTGGATGAGACCCCAGGGTGGCCCTGGTAGCCCCAGTCCTTGGCTGCTCTGTGGTGCGTGAGGGTGGCTGGGAGCCAGGCCCAGTATCTCTTCCAGGATCGGGCAGGCTCCAGGTGTCTTTGCACAGGGAGCCAGACCTTGTTCTGCTGAGCGCAAAGTAACGATGTAAGACAGAAGGAGGCCAGGTGGCCAGGCTGGATACAGATATCCGACATTGCCACCCAGATTATCACCTCCCTTAAAGTGCCTTGCCAATTCTTTTTCAGCATAGGTTCACTTCCAATATCCTTTATTTCTTTGCTGAACCTGGCCCATGCATGTACATTTATCCAGCAGAGTGGAATCTCAACAGAGGCTGTCACCAGTCTTAGTCTCTCTTCTAAGCTCTACTCATGCTCTGACACTCTTGAGCCAGCCCTTCTCCTGTACAGGCTCCCTGAGACTGTTGCATCCTCTTGTAATCACCCTCTTTTTTGATAACCACATCTGGATGCTGTACTGTTGTCATGGCATGAGCTGGGAAGAATAAAATTACTTTGGCAAGTGACCTGAGGGCACGTCCACACTGCGGAGTGCACTGCTGTGCTGAAGCACTGAGTGAGCCCAACAGCAGGGAGTGGCATGGAAACATTAGGTCGAGTCATGGAAGTGGCATAGCAGTGCCAGCAGACTGCTCCCAGCAGGACTGGCTCCCTGGAGCTAGCACCACATAGTGAAGCTCCAGTGCCTTTGAAAGCAAAGAGAAATTATGACGTGCAAGCCCAGAAATTTCCACATGAGATGCACTGCACAATGGACATATGCTCTGTAGTGTGAGAGCAGAAGTTGCCCTCTGTTTTTGGGCATGCAGTCTAGGATCCATCCATGTGCACTATCACAGCAATAAATAAATCAATTGGAATTCCTTGACTGAACACACTTGGTTACTGCTTGACACTGGTCAGCTAAGATCCTTTTATAAACCAAATGTATAGAATTAAATGGCAGGAACCCAAATGCTGATCAACCTGGTTCATATCTGGGACTGTAGTCTTGGCCAATTTATATACTGGTAATGTTCTTTTGAAGCTAAGGGTGTTCAGAGTTGCTCTCTGGAGGAAGCTATCTAGCACAGGTCTGTTCCAGTATAAGAACTGGTAGTGCAAAAGGAGTCTGATGAGAAAGGGTGTATGGTAATTGCTGCTGACTATTGGAATTATTTGTATATACATTACTTCAAAACAGATAGAAAATGCATCTCGTTTATAAACTGGTCATCTCTGGTGTAATTCCTGCTCCCACTCCCATTCATGTACTGAATAGTGTGAGGGTGGTGAGGCAGCAGAACAGGCTGCCCAGGGAAGCTGAGGATGCCACAACTCTGGAAGTGTTCAAGGCCAGGCTGGACGGGGGTCTGAGCAATCTGTTCTAGTGGAAGGTTGCCCATGACAGGGAGGTTGGAACTAGATAGTCTTTAAGGCCCCTTCCAACCCAAACCATCCTGTGATGATTGCACAAACAGAAACAGCTGTCACAGTTCTTCTCACGAGGCCATGCAGGCTCCTGTTTTCATCTGTTCGTTTGACTTTGACAGAGAGAAGGACCAATTCTGGAAGAAATATCCTCATGTTACAATATGGAGGCAATAAATCCTGTCAATATGCAAGGGGAGAAGGGGCTAAGGGGAGATCGGAATTCCCAGAAATCCATGCCATGCAGGATTTGAAGGACTCCTGTGTTCCTACTGCACTGGTATGGGACCAGTGTCCTGTCACAGACAAAGATTAATGGGTAGCTGAATTTTACTCAGTCCCCCAGGAGGACTTAAGAGTTTGGTCTAGAAGGTAGGAGACTCATTTCACCCACTGTAAGCTTGGCCAAGTCACTTAATCCCCCTGTGCCTCAATTCTCTCTGTTTACACAAAGGCAAGTGATAAGTTCTATGGTAAGTTCTAAAGGTGCTCTGCTGGTGAAGAGGTGATGATCATTCAGACAATATCTGTAGTACATTAGCATCAGAGCAGGGAAAAGAACATTGTTTTTCAGGATGCTTCTAGGAGGAAAATCACTGTTCCACAGAAATTGCTATGTGATGTTTTCTCGGCATCTTCCCTGCAGATTTCAAACTTTCTTGTTGCCCTTTCTCTAATGAAGTCTCAGAGCCTGGAAGAGGCACATGCATATCTTCACACTCACACACACAGGGTTTTTTTTTCTACAATGTCAGTAAAGAAGTGACAAAATGGAAAAGACCTAGGGATTTATATTTAAGAGCAGGAGGAGAATGGGGGCGGTGGAAATCACTCAAGAATATATTATAACGAACAATCCTGTGTTGACAGAGGGATGAACTAGGTGACCTAATAAAAACTGTTGTTCCAGATTTTTTCACTTCCATCACATAATAGAGGACTTCAGCCTCCACAGCTGTCAATCCAACAGCTTTCACAGGCAGAAGTGTTCACTCAAAAATAATCCTGGTGAAAGGAGAGAACCTCAGTTAACTGCTCGCCTGAGGCAGATAGAGCGCAGCCAGGAGGCTTGTTCGGCAAGTAATTATAAATGCACTTTTACTGCCCAGGTGCAGGAAGCACAGCTTAAAGCTTAAGCTTTTACTCATTAACATCATTAAAATTTCCATTTCAGCTGTTGCTCTGGCATTGACAGTGTTTGCAAAATTGTGACCAGGTCAAGTCAAAATTGGCAGTGAGGCTGATGCTGGGCACCATGAGTTCAGTTGCTTAAAAGAGCCAAAAAATCAACTGATAGAAATGTTAAATGATTCAACTGTTCCTCCATGCACTTTAGATGACAGGAAGGTTGGCCTTGATGACAGAAAGAAATAGGGGAAAAGAAGGTCCAAGAACACAGGAAATGCCACGTCTGATCTGGGCAATTATTCATTTTTTTTGGTATTTTGTCTTTGATATTGATGGGTACTAGAAGTTACAAAGGAAGGCTCACAGAATCTCATGCAGAACAGCTAAGGATAACCATTGCTTAGGGAAATAGCTTCCCTAGCACCCTCATTAGTGGTTGGCTGACATGCTGTAGTGTAAAGCTGTGAAGCTTTTATATTCATCATTAGGATCTTAACTTCTTCTATTGTAAATTTGGAAAATTTCAATATCCACAAATACCTCTTTTTTTATTTGAATCCTTCCACACCCTGCACCTCCGAGATATCTAGTAGAAGAAATTTCCACAGGTGAATGAGGATGCCTGAGGAAAAGTATTCCCTTTGATGGAATACTTTCCCTATCTCTCAGTTTAATGAGATGTGC
Source organism: Polioptila caerulea (assembly GCA_013397295.1). Taxonomy (NCBI): domain Eukaryota; kingdom Metazoa; phylum Chordata; class Aves; order Passeriformes; family Certhiidae; genus Polioptila; species Polioptila caerulea. The sequence continues at coordinate 654,909 of VYXF01010206.1, read as the reverse complement.
CTTTGGTGCTAGAGTGTGAAAGACAAGGTAAATAGGAACATTGAATTTTCTTTTCTACATAATTTATTCTAACTATTTTGAGTGCCTATTTTATTCATATGATTTCTAAAATAAATACACCTGCCATTTAATTTGCTTCCTACATGGAAGTCATGCTATTCCTTGAAACAATTGTGTTGACTATTTCTGGACCCTGTTGATTTCTGCTGTAATTTTCTTTGAACACAGAACTGAACACAACATTCTGAACATAATGCTCTTTCATACTGATCTCACACCATTTTTAGTAAGAAACTCCACCCTATTCCCTACGCATGTCCCAGCAAATGGAGAGCACTGTTTAACCCCGAAGGACCACGGTGCTACACGGATGTAGATTGCAGCCTCAGAGGACCTCAGATCTTTCTGATTGAACCTAGGAACAGATACAAATACTTCAAATGAATCCTTCCAATGTGCATTTGTTACCAGGAAACTTTGCACCATTATGTGGTTGTTTACTCACATCTTTCTCTAGGTTTGACAAAGAATGTTTACCATTTGCAAGTATCTCGACCTTACTGACTTTGCCATTGTCCATTAATCTGCAAACCATATTTCTCAGAGATAGATGCTCTCTGCTACTAGTATTTTTCTGCTTTGGAAATGGCAGACCTGATGCTAAATTACATAGTTGTTTATTTGGATGCTTAGCCAGCTTGTCTGTTTGCCACAGCATGATGTTCCCATTAATAGAGTACCTGATTGCCTACTCTCTTGTTTGGATCCTGTCAAGAATGCTTTGAAAATCCAAGTGAAAACAAGCAGACAATTTTCATTTGTCCCATGTTTGCTGACATGCTCAAAGAGTGCTAATAGATTGAAGTGGTTTTGCAAATGTCCTTCCAGAGTCCCTGTTATATCTGCAACTTTCAGATATTTTGTCATTCCATTCTTGTTTTCATCACAGGTAACTTACACTTTCTGCTCTGCTTTTCCAAACACCTATTGCAGAGGGCTGCTGCAACATCTGCCAACCCCTGATTCTCCTTAGAGCTGATATCAGCCAGGCTACACACTTTCTGCAGCAACTTAGCAGTTTCCTTCTTAAATTCACTCAGACCATTGGATGTACTGCATGACTTTCATTAAATTGCTGAACTATTCTGTCTTGCTCTTTCCTCTCCTTCCCCTATGTATAACAAGGCCCAAGCAGTTATCTCCCTCACAGGGGCTTGGAGAAAGTTGCTTCATTCATTTTTGTAAAGTTCTTCAAGTTCTTCAGAAGGTAGTTGCTACAATTGTGCGAAGTACTGTTATTCAAGGACTTACACAGTATTCCTAAAAATATGTATTTATATATATATTGAAAAATTTCAGTCCACCTTTAAAAATGTGAGTGAGTTCTCTATGAAATGATTCTGTGATCAGCTCTGTTTCCAATGCATTCACATGATACTATGCTTAGGAAAGAATTGTCTCTATTTGGATGGATGCTTTAGATTAATTGTTTTATCCTATCTTTCCCCTGCAAATATCCTTACATATTAATATGTAATAACAAAAGGATTATGATCCCAGGCCAACAGCAACCTCTGGTTTCAATTTTTTTTCATATAATCTTTTCCTGTTGTTTGGTGGGGTTTTCTTTGGCTTTTAAAAATTCCATTTTTAACGCCTTTCCTTTCCTTTTCTGTTATTTTCTGCTGCTGGGTAGATTATGTGTTTTCCCCTCTGAATTTCCAGTGAGGATGAAACAAGAATATGATTTTTGCATTTTCTTATGCCTACAGTCTCACAGCAGCATCCATGACAGTGTTCAGGGAACAGAGTTTACTCTGCCACTGTACACACTGGTTTCTGAAAGTTACTCTAGCCCTAATCAACATCCCTCATGCAGAACTTCCTCACACTACTCTTCTATTGCAAATGGCACGTTCCAATAATCCCTCCTTTGTATTTACACATTGCCAAACCGCTACTTTTGAACCTCAGGAGAAATTTCTGTTCTGTTGTCATCTCTACCTCTCTGATAATTACTGTGGCAATTTTTCCTGAGACATCTTCTTGCTATGTAGTAGAAACACTGATGACCACCAGGAGAGATCCTTGAAAACATAGAGCTCACTAATCAGATGAATAGGCCTGTTGCCATGCTCTGAGTCTCAGACAGGTGTCCAGCCACTATAGATGATCTTCCATCCAGCCACACCCATCTCTGGGACTCCTTCTGAAGCCATTTCTTAGCTGATGGCTCTTAAAACTGGAAAATAACTGGCTTGTTTGCCCTGAAGTCCACCCACTCTGCCTGGGCTATTGCCCCCAGCAGGCACGATTAACTCTGATTAACAAGTCATGTTGGCACTGTTTCATCACACAGCACTGCAGCTTAAGAAGTTTGTTCCACCCTCAAGGCTTAGTCTGGCCCTTGCTCCACAATAGCTTAGCACTTTGGTTTTCCCCCAGTGCTCTGCAGCAACTTTCCAGACCACATGTTTTTTCCTGTTGCTTGAGAGAAGAAGTTCCAGTTGTTGCATCGAGCAACCTCTGCTCCTGAGGTCCCTCTGCCACGTGCTGTCCTTCTCACACCCAGCCAAGCCACACAATCCTCAGGGACTGGCCAGCATTAGCTCAGCAGCTGTGTTTTATAGCTTTTTTGTGGTAATTCAGTTAATGACATCCTTATCCAAGTTCCTTGAAGAAATGTTTTCTGATCCATCCATCCCTCTTGCAAGTGGGATAGATGGAAGCAGGAAAAGCCAGGTGCCTGTGCCACCATGAGGCAATTTGTGAACTGTATTTTGTCTGTTTACTTGAAAGCAAAAAATTTGTCACTTGTGTGAGTAATTTACTGCTAATTATGAGCTTACAATCTGCAGATAGAAAAATCAGAGCCACTGAGCATTTTCAGAGGAAAAGGAAAATTACTCCAAGTACTATGTAATTATGCACTTAGCTGGGACTTGCTCCTGAGCCTTTGTAGAACATTGGTTTTCAACTTGAGCAAGTTAACATCCAATGACTTTAACATGTATGTGGAGAGGGAGGGTAGCATATACCAAAGAGAGCAAAGCCCCAGAAGACTAATGGCAGACAATCCAGAAAGATGGAACCCAATGTGACAAGCAGCTAAAATTTCCTTCTCAAAGCCCAGCAGAGTGGTAATTCTTGGCTGAGACTGAGCACCACTGTGCACCACTGCTGTACTTCCTACAACCCATTCACCTTTTGTTATTCCAGTCCTTAACTCCTCATTGCACAACTCTTCCCCCTCCTCTGGCTTGTGTCACAGCCTGTTTCTTCCCGTCCCAAGCTCATGAATGCACTCTGCTAAACTCAGCCCATGTGTTGTACCTAGCTGGTGAACACAAACAATGGAAAGTAAAACCTCATTTCCATTGCTGCATTCATTTAATGCAGCATTGAACTGGGGTCATCAGAGCTGACAGACCAGCAGGCTAATCTCCTGCAGCACACAGCTGTGCAGTCAGCAGCTGGGCTTTGTTGATGCCCTACACTACAGGTTCATTTTGTGTCTCCTTTGCAAGAAAGAGAGAATCCAAAATATTTCAATGGATCAAGTCACACGCTTACCGAGTTAATAGTCTAAGGGCAAAGAAGTGGGAGCCAGAGAGGTAAGAGATGTTGTCAGCTGAGATTTGAAATGGGATGAAGAGTCAGTGAGGCAGGGAGCTACAGGAAGGAAAATGTTAAATACTTAACTGAGTTTGTGTGAGTGATTCCTTAATGATAAACTAGGGATAGGTAAAGCAAAGAAATTAGAGGTGGAAAAGACTTACTAGGTCCTCTACCCCCATCAAACAGTTCAGATAAAATAGCAGTCTTTCCTGCTCACGCATACCCCCGCTCTCATTCATTATTGCTCAATCTCCGTTTTGCCCACACATACAAATACCCTAGATTTCACTTGCATTTCAAACCTGACGGAAAAATTTTCAGAAGATTTCATTATTTATCATTTTTCTTTAAATGAAGAGAATGTTGTGCAGAATTCATTAGCATCCTCGGAGACCGGTGTTCTTTGCTTATTCCTACTACCAGAGCAGAAGGAACATGTATTTGTGCCTCCTTGGTTGTCTGTCCCTTCCACTGCAAAACAGCTTTGCCTGGATGTGGAGTGGAGACTGAACTGAGCAGGAGCCCTGAGGCTGCTTGCTGAGATCCCTGGCTTGGCAGGCATCTCAGTGCCAAACAGGCCTTCTGTTTTTGCTACACAGACATTTATCTACCTGGAAATGGGCAGACAACCCAGACAAAAATCATTAGGCACAGACCTCTAAGAGCCATAAAATAATCAGGATTAAGGCTTCCTGCTGAGTCAGTCACAGGAATGGTTTCTGAGCACCAGAGCTCTGTTGTTACACAGGGATCATCATCCCTAGACCCACGTAGAGCTCTTGCCAACTGCTCCAGCTGCTCAGAGAAATCTGGTTAACTTTTGCAGAGGTTTTATCTGGGAGCCTGTGGGAAGGGCTGTGCCAATTCTCCTGGGCATCTTTCATGAACCAGAGTCTGTCTGGGAGGCTCTGGGTCTGCACAGCAGAGCACATATGTTTGGGCACTTAGCAGAATCTACAGGGATATTTTTGTTTTTCCCAAGACAATAACCAGCCTCTGGATAAAGCTTCATCTGTCAGGTTTCACTGCAGAAATATGAATTACTTAAACAGTTATTCTCCTTCCCACTCATCAGAATGGTATTTTGGAACAACGCCAGCTTCACTGGGGACAAGCTAACAGAATAAACTAATTTTTCATTAACAATGGTCTGAATTTTTTAATGAATCTGCTTCATTCATGTTCACTCTGGTTTTGCCTTTTACTTTGTACCCATGCAGGGTAAGTGGGATGAGCTGCCAGGTCTACCTGGGCAAGAAGAAATTTTAAGCAGTTATTGCAGGAGAATGATGAGACATTAAATTTAGATTCATTGAAAAAGTACTTGAGGAACTAGTTCGAGATCAGAAGCCCACTGGGAGATGACCTCCCCATCCAAACCTGTTCCCATTTTGTGCAGTGCCTCCTTTCAAAAAACTGGCCATGCAAGGGAACTATAGACCAGATTTATTCCACTAACTTCGAACTGTAAGTGCATTTGCAAAAAGAGCAATCTGCCCATTAATGGCCTGAAAGAAAGGACAAATTAATTGACTGAATGATTGATTATGAATTATTCTCACAGTCCTTCAAATCTCCAAATGCAGTGTGAGTCCTTTCTAACCCAATCTCCTCATCAAATCATCTCCCCTTTAAAAAGCTGTTGTATTATTTGCCTAAATTATTCATATGCTGAAATAAACGTGTCGGTTATGGAGTTGTCCCATCTCCCTTTCCTTCTGCTGAAAATATTATTTAACTTTAAGGTGACAGTTACATAATTTAACCCTTGCCTTTCATTATTAATGAATTTTAACATGAAATATGTAGGCTTTTCCCCTATTCTGCCATATAGAACACTGTCCATAATTATGTCAGACGGAATTTTTTTCTCTTTTTTTTGACGAAGCACCTATTAGAAACTGTCCTCCATGGTGCTGACAGAGGAAGTTTAAATGCATGAGTTATTCTGCCTCCTTATTTTTAGCCTTCTTGTTGGCCATTTTCAATAACAGACCTTTCCGGTGCCTTATGGCCTGTTGGCTTGCGTCCTACTGCTCTGTCTAGGGTGATGGATCTCTGCCCCTGCAAGCAATTCTGATAAAATCAACAGACACAATAATGAAGCTGAGTTTGGCCAGACCCTTTCCTGAGTTCCCTCATGGATTTTCTCACTTGAGAAAAGGCTATGGTGCATGTTTTACGTGTCTGAAACAGAGCATGGGAAAACGATATGCCTACTCACAGTGCTGGCAACAGCACCTAGGATTTCTTGTGACCAGGCCCCCTCTTCTCATGAGATCACCCTCCTTTTCACAGCTGGCAGTGCCCCCAGGACCTGGAACTTCCCCCACTGATTACCCCTTCCACCCCTGGTGCCTCTGTGCTGCCACTGTCTTTCCCCCTGCTTTCTAATGTGATAATTCTCACTCCTGTTTGCACACACAGATGGAGCTCAATGGATCCCTAATAGCATCATTTACTTAATTAACATGCAATTAGCTTAATGAATATTTTAACCTCATTATGTAGTTACTCATTTTTATCTGTTGGGGTAAGTCTAATGCCCAGCTCTGGACTGTTTAAAAGGACAAGCCAAATTAGTCCACTTCTCCAATTATGTTCAAGGGGCCTCTTCATACAGGCCTTTCTCCCTCCCTTTGCATGTCACACCTATGATGTGTTTATGGAAGCAGAACATGTCTTTTTCTTCATTCTCCCCTGAAGAAATTTCCTTAGACATGAAGCAGAGGGTGGCGATATTGAATCTTTTGGGTGGGTACATGGTGTTTCAGCAGACTTGGTCAGGATGAAGGCTCTACCTACGGGACAGGCTTTCCTGGCAGAGACATCTCCCAGTGTCTTTTCTGTTTTCAGCCTGCTCTATGGTGTAGTGCTGGGGTGCTGACTTCACAGTTGGCAAATGCCCTTCTCCATCACGTTCTCCACACTCAGGATTTGTACCTTGGCAGAAGCATTACCTATGCCATGCAGCCATGGGATGGTTGTTGGTCAAGCCACTGACCAGCATGAGGAAAAGTGTCTGAGGCTGGCAAGGAACACCCAGTCCTTTGGGCTCAGAGGAGGGAGTTCTGCCCGGAAGTTCTGTAGCAGGATTGATGCCTAGAGAGGCTACCTGGAACAGAGGCTAGACAGAGTTAAAGGAATAAAGTGGGTATTTATTACAAAGGCCTTCAAAGGATACATCTTGGGCAGTGCAAGAGCCCAGTCATGGCTCCAACGAGATGGACCCAAGATGGAGGATCTATCATGAGTTTTCACACTTTTATAAGTTCTGGTCCATTTACACATTGAGATTCATTGTCCAATTACAGCTTCAGGTTATGAAGTCCCAGATTGCTCTCCTCAATTCGCTGTTGCTTATACTTTTTGGGCCTGAAGCTGCAACAGTGTCCTTGATTCTTGGGCTGGAAAAGGATTGTTTTGTCTAACTAAACTGTGAAGAGAACTTTTGCTAACTCTTTATATGAAGTTCAGAGTGACACACCAATGCAGTACAAAATCTGAAAAACAAGAAAACTAAAACTTAAGGCATCAGGAATGGAGCAAGGAAGGGTGTCTGCTGTACCTCAAGTGATGTTGTTGGCACATTTCACCCTCTTCTTCCAGGCAGGTATCTGGGCAAAGCTCGACAGGAGCCTGCCCTAATGTGAAGTTCCCATCACTTCTTTCTCCAGGCAATCAGTTTGTAACTGCAGCTAGAGGTGAGGGGAAAATAGTGTGGGTGGGGAAAGAAAATTTGCTTGAGTTAAGGGTGACCTTCCCAGTTGACGGCAAAGCAATAGGAAAAAGAGACTTGCTCAGTCTTACTAGATGGGCAGAGCAAAATCCTAATAGATGATGTTGTCATTTTCTAACTGGGACATGTGTGAGGGAAGATCTCACTCCCACCATCTTCTGGGAGGAAAACAAAACACGTCTCTGGGTGTACTTGTTTACTGCTGTCATCTCAGCAGCCCCCTCACTGACTCTTCTTTCCTGTTATCACCTGGGGATGGCAGCCATGCTTCCTACCCCATGGAGGCCTGGAGAAGCAGGCTGGGAAGTTATTTGGTCTCAGTGGGAATCCACACAGAAAGAGAGGAATGGACTTCAAAGATCCTAACAAAAAGAAAATATCTCTGGGAACATGCCATTGGAAAGTTAAGAAAGCACTGAGCACTATTTCCTCCAGGCTATGCTTTTTGTTGTTTTGAGTCAGCAAGGTTAACCAGAGAAATAGAGCAGAAAGTTGAGATTATTGGAAACAGCTACAGTTGGGTTTTCAAAGCCTTCCCACATAATTTAAAGAAAAACAACAAGGTTTATTTATACAATGGATATTCCTCCCTTCTTAACCCAAAATCAGCTGTGCAGAGAAGAAGTGAAATACTAAGGGGGTGATAGCAAAGAACAAGAACAGAAATAATGAGGGATGCCTTAATGAGCTCCTCCACAATGCCATGCATCCTGTCCATCAGGGCTGTCATATGTACTTGAGGCTGCCTCTTTTGACAGAATCCACCTTCCTGCCAAGGCAGGCCCTGAGCTCTCAGTCAGCTCTTTCCATCTCTGACCTCGCATGTCATGTTCGAATTCTGTCGAGGTATCACCAGGCTCCTGTCCTCACAGAGCAGCAGCCGTGTTCAATGAGGTAATGAGCTGAGAAGATTTGTGGGTGTGCATATTGCAGCAGGGTCAGCCCACACAATCCACGGAAAGAGCACTAAGTCTGCATTATTTGTCTTAATCTGGTGCTCTCACAGAAGCAGATGTTACTGGGCCTGAATATTTTATCGACAGGACAAACACAGCTACAACAGGCATCCATCCCAAAGTCAAGTGGACAGACTCCTATTGCTCAGTGCTGTGATTGCTGAAGCCTAAGAATCAGGGTAACATTTGCTTGTCCACATCCTTTGGCTTGACTGAAGCAGCCTTGTGTTGCTGGATTGTTTCAGTCCCCACTTCATCCTGCAGCTATTGTGAATAGTTCCCTGTTCTTCCCCAGAATTAGGGAGGGGAAAGCACTCTGTGCCCTCACTCAAGGTGAAAGAAAAGTATCTTCCTGGAGACAGTAAGAGGTAAGTAATTGTTGCAAAACTTAAAAACCATGATCTCTGCTGGTCATTGATTCCTACATGAGGCTTCCCAAAGTGTTCCTGCTAATGTGGTGTACCTGAGACAAATTCTCAGCCAGGGTAAACTGAAGTAGAAGAATCAAGTCACTGACTCTAGTGGACTTGATACACTTTAGTTCCAGGCAGATATTTTTAACTTAAGACACAAGGCAAGACACCCTGCTACAGTCAGGAGAAGGACTAAGTGTGTTGCTGCTGGAGACAGGGCTGTATCCAGCTGGCAATATTTGTGCATGTGCCAAAGGGAGCAAATACCTCCACCCCTCTAAGTCAAGAGAGTAAAGGCCTTGATTTTGAGTGTGAAAATCCCAACATGCAAGCTGTTTTATGATCTTTGGATGTGACTCCAGAACCAGCAAGGTGCTGGAACCCTTTGTGTATGTACCACACATGAATCTGACCCAACAGACTTGCTGCCTTTTTAAGTGATTTGAAGTTGTTCTTGTAGAGAGTTCCCACGGATTCCATGTTCATAGCTCCACTGCACATCAGCTGGCAGGCTCAGAAGGAGCTGAGGGCTGGCATCCTCACTGCTGGCCCTGGCTGGGGAATAATGGCAGAGCCCTGTGTGAGAAGCTGTTCTTCTCCTACCCTCTTGATAGAGGGATGATGATTTGATTTTATTCACATGTGTTGTCAATCTACCACCTTTCAACAGCAGGAATTCTGTTTAGAATAAAACAATTGACCCAAAGTTGATAATCAGATGCAAATTATGTACCAGTATGCAGAAGATAAAGATAAGATTTGCATAAAATGTTTGTGTGACAGCAGCTAAGTATTCCTGTTTTTTTCCCAGAAGGTATCAAAGAAAGCAATAATTCCTCACCCAGCTCAACTCCCCTCCTTTACCACAGCCCTCAGCCTGCAGTCCTGTATTTGGGACAGGCAGACACCTTTATCAGAGAGGTGCCCCTTTCCTTCCAACCTGCTGAAGGGAGCAGGCTACAAGGAAGCTCAGGTCAGGCTTAGTGGCAGAGACTGTTTCTTTCTTTCCTCAGGAATCTCTTTTCCAGAAGGGGAAGCCATTAGTTAAGAAGGTGAAATGAATTTGCTACTCTTCTTCTGTATTTACAGAGCTTGTTCAACAACTGCTCTCTGTGGAGCTTAAAATAGTCTTTTGAGGATAGGAAACATCTCAGCTTCAATCCAACATCTATGTCTTCTATAAAAAAAAAGCAATCCAGGGTGCCAGTGCTGGCAGAGTTTCTCTTTTGCAAGCAGGCAAGAGCTTCTCACACTGTGGATGCTCTGGATGTGTACTTTGGCCAGTCTCCAGCTCAAAAGACTCTTCTTCTGCTTCCACTGTTTCATTGGAGTTTTGGGCCAGTGTTGCTCAGGGGCTGTGGTGTCTCCCAGAGCCAAAGGGTACTATTCACCAGTGCTAACAGGTAACCTACAGGTTTAAGTGTGTTAGCCCAAATCCTGATGCTCTGCAGTGTGGCTGCTGCACATCCTGGGGTGCAGGTCTTCCCAAGGAGCGCCAGCAAGATGGCTTCAACATGGGTGTCCTCAGTGGCTCCTTCTCTGCATCTCAGCATCAGCTGAGGGCTTTTGGTGCACCACTCAGAGGATGCCAATATCCCCCTTCCCTGGAGACTGTAGAGAGCCCTCCTGCATGATTCCAGCCAGCCACGCTGAGCTGGTCAGGGCTGGCCACATCTTGGACACTGGGAAGAGTAAGTGCAAGGGGAAAGGGTGTTCTTAGGGTGAAGGGGCTGTGTGACTCTCTTCAAACCCTGAAACAGTGTCACACAAATGAAAGGAGAAAACTGAGCTTCTCCAGAGATGCCTGTACACACACGAGTCTGACTCATCTGTGGCTGCCCAGGGGCCCCTCTGTCAGATGGAAAAGAGCTGAGCTGTGGCAGTTGCAGCAGCGGCTGCAGCAGCAGCAGTGCCCTATTCTCGTAATTCATCGCCATCTGCTTCTCCCAGTCAGAATCTATAGCTATTTTCCCCCCACCAGACGGTCAAAAACATGCCTTGATTTTTGTCTTCTATGCAGTATTTTATTTATGCTAGTTCTGGACCAATCTTAATTACAGTTCACCGAGGGAATTGTAGAGCAGTCCCACCTTCTCCAGGTCTAGTTCCATATATTAGCTATTTTCTTCCAACAGTTGTAGATATGTGTAGATGTAGCCTCTCTCTTCCCCTCCCTTTCTATTTTTTTTTTTTTCTTTCTCTCTCTCCCAGTGGATGTGTGTATATATGTGAACCAGGGAAAGAAACAGAAAAGCTGATGCTTGGAACAGATTAGTTTGCATTACACAGCTGACCGGCTTTCTTAGAGAAGGCTGGGCACTGGGAATTTAGCATTTCCCCTCTGACTGACTGTTTCTGTGTCTTGGGAGATTAGAATTTGGCATTTTGAGTCACTCATGACAAGTCTAAAAGTAACAAAAATGCACCTGTGACATAAAATCAGGCCTAAGATAACTTATCCTTTCCTTCCTTGGCTTCATAACTGTGCCTCTTCCATTTGCATTGCTGTTTACGTATTTAAGACAGACAGGGATTGTGGCATTTTTCATCACAGAGCATTTGATAAAGTACTTTACAAGAGGAAATGCAGCTGTTGCCCAGGATGGACAGTGTGCCCAAGACTACAAAACTTCCATTAACTGACACTGTCTTCCAGCAACTCCACTGACAATGATTTTGTATTCTTTCTGCCACACAAAATATTTTTAGATTGGAATTAACCTCTCTGTGCTTATGTGGGTGGATGCATGTGTGTGTGTATATTATTACCCTTGGTATTAACAACTGCAAAACATACCTGCTCGTTTTGCTTTATAAACAAGCCGAATGTACTGAACATCAGTGAGCTCTGTGCTGAACACAGGACAGGCTCTGTACCTATGAGGAATGTGTAATCATGCATTCATGTTAGTTTTAAAATGCAAGAATGAGGTTACAATCTGTTTCTCTTTTAAGGGCCCATTTCAGTTCCTCTACAATTTTGTCTTGTGAAATGTGTTTGGCTTGAAAAAGACCAGGCTGGCTCGGAAAGCAAGCGAGAATATTTGAGCAACATCTGAAGGAGAGCTTATCAAACAATATTGGAACAGTAGTTTATTAAAGATTTAACCCCTTTGACATTTTCATTTTTGTTTACTGTTTGTTCAAATCCTGCTAGCTCAAGGATATACTGTTTATTGTCCTTCAGATTTTCCGTATCATTAATTCTGGCTGGAGGCTCCAGCAACAGCTGTATTTGAAGAAACTAGGTTATAATTGAGCGAAATTATTAATGATTTTGTTGATGCCCTCTTACTTTCTTATTGATTTCACTGGAAATCATCAGCCTGATAGTATTCCCACAGAGCTCAAATGGAAAGGGGTCATATGTGTGACTGTCATGATCTCCTGGAGTTTAGCTGTGTGAGCCAAGGGCACAGAAGTCCTCTCAGGCTTGGGGTGAGCAAGCCACCCCCATTCCCAAGACTCCCCTTTCCACCCTGGCACAGTGAGCTCACATCATGTGTACTGATTGCAGTTTATAAGGCAGAAGAATTTGTTTTCTAAGACATAGACCAGTTATCTGCATCCTTCCATTGAAGTGGGAACCTCCATTTGCAGCTATAACATTATGGCTCCAGACTCAGCTTTGCAGATATGAGTTTCTCTACCTTATAATAGACAGGGCTGGTTTCAAACATGGGCAAAGCTGTTGGCTGCCAAAGGCAGGAGCCTGCCAGGGGCTACCATCAGCCTGGTTTGCTTGGCTGGAAGAGGTGGGGATGGCTGCGGCTGCAGTAGGCATGACCCCACTGTCCAGCCTTTCCCCACCGAGCTGTGTGCTGTGAAGAGGAGAGAAAAGAAAAACATCCAGGGAGGGACCCACTCTGCTGCAGCCACAGAGTTGACTTGCTTGCCCTTGGGTGAAGTGAAAATCTTTGGGCTGCAAAATTAAATTTTACCTACCCTGCTTATAAGCCTTGAGCCAACTCTGATTAAAGAGGTATCTTCACCTTCTTCTATTTTGACTACAAAGAGAGGCTTATTGAAAGGTTGATTCTGATCCCTGTTAAAAAGAAGAGGAGAAAGGCAACAAATTCTTCTTGCTTCAAGATTTTAGAGTCAAGTCTTACTGACAATACAATATTTTCTGGAAGTGTTACTTGAGGAGGAACATTTTGAATCTAAAATCATTTATATTACCTCCCCTGCAATATGTTCGCTGCTTTTGTGAGTCTCTCCGAGTCCAACATAAACACATTATCCTGCAAAATCTTAAATAAAGGTAGGTTAGACATTGCTTCCGCAAGAGGCAATTTGCTAAATCAGGGATGATAAATGTAGAACTGCGGTTTGAAAATGAAATGTGATCCTCTAGCCAGACAAACAAGGGGGGAAAAGTGCTCATATGAGAAATTTTTATTGGTAATTTCTTGATTAACCAATGCTCATTTTCCAGAGAGAAAGGCATCTATTGGCTCCTGTAAAATATTTTTTCTCAGGCATCTTTTATCAATATGTCTGCTATTTTCAGGGACTTAGAGGTACATTGGGAATACAGCAGAGTATTTAACATGAGACACCTCACACAGGATGTTTGGAGCAGGGATGAGCTCATCCCCTGTCAGCTGCAATGACCCAACTCCATGTTACTCCCAAGACCAGGTGTGCCCAGGGTAACTGGACTGGATCTTCAATCACAAGGAAACACTTTTCACCTTATTCTTCCCTCACTGCCCCTTTATATCAGCCCTTCCAACTTCACTGGCTTCATTGCAAGGGCAGGACTGTAAGGGTATTAAGGCAGGGTGTGAGGCAAGTGAGGGGATACACAAAGATGGGAGGGAGAAAAATAAGGATTAGTTGGGCAGAAAGAAGGGTCAGAGCTGCCAGGCCCTGGGAACCCTGGCCAGCCTCCCCCCCCAACCAGCTTCCCCTTGCCATACCCATGGCCCAGGACCACATTTCAGCCCAACCAGGGGTCACAGTTCCTGCCCCAGCAAGCAGTGCCTTCTTCATTCCAGCTTTCCCCAAGCTTCAGTTGTCTACTTGCTCCCAGCATCCTTCTGGTAGTCCTTGTTTCTCCTCCCCTGCTTCAACCTGCCTCAGTGTTCCTCTTTCATCCCTCTCCCAGGCCATTTTCCAGCCCCTCCTTTCTCTGTCAACCCCATTAACTCCTGAGTCAGTGCTGCTGGACTCCCCATTAGCTCCACTCTCTCATCTGGATCTTGCTGGTTCCCTCAGTCCTCCCTGAAGCTGGGTGGAGAGGTGGCACCTGTCTCCCTCATTCTTCATGCCAAAGACCAGAGTGGAAAAATCAGAGATATCTATTCCTCAGTGTCAGCATCACATACCATCAAACCTACCAGCAAGTCAGATATTGTGGCCTACCTGCAAATCTGAGGGCTGCTGAAGAGCTGCAAATCTGATTCCGAATGGATTTTGTTCCTTCAGAATACTGGTTTGTGCATCCTGGTGGAATATGGCACTGCTCTGTGTGAAATAGAAATGAATGGTTTATTATTGGCTTATCAGAAATCAGTACTGGAGATTGCTCCTCACAATGCACTTTGATTAGAACAGGAGATCAGACCAGCAGTGTTTCCTTCTGTCTGTAATCTGAATGATTTGGTCCATCTGAAAATTATGCTGTTTCCCACTAACTTTACTGATTGACATAGCTAATAGGGAAGTCTGCTGCTGCTGCTCAAAACTCTCGACTGATCTGCAGTCGAGATGCAGGGGCTGGTTTAGCAAGGAGAAGAACCCCACTCTTCAGCAGAGGGCATCCACCTGGGCACAAACTTCTTTGGAAACCCACAGGGTGAGTGTGCAACACTTCAGACATTAAGTGATACACATTAAAACACTGGTGAGCCCCTAGAGGGAGTTTGCAACAGAGGGGATTACGTTTTCAAGCTTTAGGAAAGGGCCACCTAAACAGTAGGTAAGTCAAGCCCCATCTTGCTCCAGTGGCCCTGTATTTGGCCTTACCTCAGGCTGACACTCCGTATCATAGTCCTCCCCATATGTGAGGTACCAAGCAACGGTGTGTGGTAAAGCTGGGTGCTCCCAACACCTCCAAGGCTCAGTACAAGATCACCTGTATGCCCAGCATATCACTCTGGAAGCTGCAATAGCAAAAGCCATCAAAGTTCCTGACTTCAGTATCAGGCTAGCATGATTAGCTCCTTTTCTTCTGAGGACGAGATGTAACTGAGAAATCAATCAAACTTCAACCTCTGCCAGCCTATGAAGGGTGGAGAAGGTGGAGGTTTCCAGCAGGTTGTATTATCTGTCATTTCTCTGGTCTGAAAGGCAGGAAGAGGAGAAATGTCTTTGTTCCACATTCCTGCTAACTTTCTTGGCATAATGAGCTAGCCAGCTAATAAGCAAGTAATTATACATTGGAATACACAGTTCAGTGGCAATGCTGTCTGTCTGCAGCCATGCTGAGAAATGAGGCAAGAAAGTACTCTGTTCCAGCTCTGCTCATCTCTCTGCCTTGCTGCCTGAATTTGGGTGAGTCACACCTCGGCTCTGTGTTTCAGCCCCTTCCTACACAGGGGAGTGCTCCTTCATGCTCACTTTTGATCAGAGGTGCAGCTCCTGGCTGAGACAGCCATGCCAGCAGAGCCCCACTGTGTGAGTGCAGGTTCACTTGTGTTGCTTGGGAGCAGTGAGGAGATGGGTGATCCTGGCAAGAGCAGCTCTGCTGGTAAACTGCCTCCCCAGGAGTAGGGTTTCAGTACAGAACTCACCTGTCTTGTGTCCCCAGGTAGCCCCAGCCCCTGCCCCAGCTTCTCTAAAATGATCAGAGCAACTCCAATGAAAAACATGTTGGTAAATGGAATTGTTTTTTCTATAATTCCCTCCCAGTAGGGTTTTTCTGTTAATTTCTTGTATGTAGCACCTAGTGTTACCTTTTTTTACAGTAATGGTTCTTCTAACTCTGAATTGCTGCACAATTGTGTTATAAATAGTCATGTTAAGTTGAGACAGAGTATTTTATGATGGATTTTCCAAAATGGATCAATTTACAGAGGACAAACAAGGATACTGCTGTGCCTTAAGGATGTAACAATAAAGATGGAAGGATTTAAGCATAGGAGCAACATGGAATTGTGTTTTGGACTCACCTCAAAAGTAAAGAGGGAGCAGCAATCCTTGGTGCTTGTGTATGTGTGTGTGCATGTTGTCTTTTACATCCTTTCAGCAGGCACAGTTCTGAACATTTCCTCTTCTTTCAACATTTCTTTTGCAACTTCTAGATTTTCTAAGATATTTTTACTTCAGCAGGCGGTTTGTTAAAAATGTAGCTGCAGTGTATCACTGGACAGAAGGGATGTGTGTGTGTGTGTGTGTGTGTGTGTGTGTGTGTACAGGTTAACACTAAAATAAAAAAGTACTGAAGCAGTGGCAAACAACACCTGAAAATGAAGAGACAATAGCGACTTTTAAGGGTAGCTCATGGACTGTACATAATATCCAACAAGGGAACTACTTCTGCACAAGTTACCTGTAGGAGCTTTATTCTCAAACTCACTTAAAGCAGATGACCTTGTGCACTACATTTGCACCATGGGCTAGATTTGGGTCATGAGAATGGAGTGGCTTTTACATTAAGTCAGAAGGGCCAACTACTCATTACTTTCTTTGTGTTCCACATTTCTCAAAGCACTTGGACTTCAGGCATTCAAGTTTTCTTAATTTAATACAGGACCAAAACACTGAGATGAAATTATATTTTTATACAAGTAGTGTATGTGCAGAGAAGAACACAAATGAGAGCTGAGAGACCCAGTCCTCAGAGATGAGTTCAGAGCATCCTCCCTCATGGAAGTAAGATTTGCTGCACTCTACCCCTCCAGACCTCATCAGCTTACAGAGCCAAAGCAAGGAAGTTTGATGGCACTGAGACATGCATTGCCCAGCAAGGTAGCTCTTTGCATTCTCTCCTTAAGCCTGGAAACACTCTGATGAATTCACCTGCCACCCTGAGCTATAGGTATGAGCAGAGCAAGGAATGACAGTGAAACAGGCCATATAAGTCATTTTGAATTAAAATGTAAGTGTCCACATCCATCTTTGAGTGCCTCTAGGAGAGATAAGTACACTGGGGCCACTATATTTCCAAGAAGAACTCTGGCCTCAGGATTTCCAAAACTCAGGTCAAAGCCATGTTTATTTATAACCCTCCTGGAAGGAGTCTGGGCAGCAGGAAGATGGGTCATGCTTGGAGAGTGGATTTGTGGTAGTGAAGGAAAATAGCAATTGGCTGGAGACCTGCCAAAAAGAGAGGGGGAGGAAGCCTCCACCAGGCACTGGGCTGACTCAGGTATCTCCAGTCAAAACAGCCAGTGATGGCCAGGTGAGCTGGGGACTGCACACCCATCCTCCTGGATGGAACAAAGGCCATCCCTGTAAAGGTCTGACTGCCCAAGCTGTGGCGGTGCACATTGGTTCTGACAGCCACGGATTTCAATTTTTTTTCATTGTTGTGTTGCAGTGAGGGACTGGTGGAGAGCTGCACCTCTGAATAATAGGATATGGTCCCCCAGGAAGCAGTGGGGCTCCTTCAGGCATTGAATGGGATGTTCTTCTCTGCAGCCTGCCTGGCACACATTTGGATCTTTTTGCAACCAGCTCTGCCAGCTCTTGTTGTCTGGGATGATAGTGAAGAGAAATTCTGGCAGAAAAATAGTTTACTCTGCAGTTACTTTTTAATATCCAAAACAGAAATGCTCAACTTCTTAAATTGAGGACGGCTTCCTCTAAGGACAAAAAACAGACTGAGGAACTTCTTGGATGTTATTTTAAGCCACTGTATGCTGATAGGGTCAGCTTTCCCAAAATGAATGTGGCCACTGGGCAACTGAAGTGAGAACACCAGCTGGACTGTATTCTCACCAACTAGAGGTATCAGGGCATGTGAGCCACAGCCTTACCTGTGTGCTTCCACAGAAGTGGCCCTGCAGGATATCTGTGCTCCACCAAGGCCTGAACAGGAAGGTCCCATCTAAGAATTGTATGAGCCAATAAACCATCCCCATGGTGCGAGTCGTGTTTAAAACCTCTCAAGGGAAATTCAAGTAGCACATTCTCCTGGGAGTGCTGACAATTGGCTCAAACACAGCCCTCTGGCTGATGGCATCTACTTCAGGAGCAGCTCCTTTACTGTCACCTGCACCTCCACCTCAGGGCAGGGATCACATGTTTTAGATCAGCTGCCTGGCACTGACAAAAGCTGCAATTGATGCACCTTTTTCTTGTAGTGGCAGAGGGCATGAACAGGGGAGAATCTTGCCCAAATCCTTTGTATCTGCTCTTAGGGAAAAAGTATCCCTCTCCAGTGCAGTCTGGGAGACGTGGGCTAGGAGAGGGCGCCGAGGCAATAAAAGGAAGTGGAAGAAAGGAAGAACAAGTTCCTTTGACCAACACCAGCTCGACTTTTTCTCAACTCACTTTTTACACATGAAAGGGAGGGTGGGAAAGAAGAAGAAAGCATGAATGTAGAAGGAGAAGCAGGCAGAAGAGAAAAAAGATCAAAGAAAAGGTGAAACAGGAAAAAGATGTTCCCAGTGATGCTGAGACACTTGTCTGTGTCCCTATACCAGCCCAAATCTGTCCTAAAGCATAAGAGCAAAAAAAAAAAAAAACCAAAAAACCCAGCAGGATCTCTGTCAAACTAGATACATAGGCTAAGAAACATAGAGATTGGTAGGAAATGTTGAGTTAAAAGCCTGTGGGTTTAGTGCACAAGCAGGAAGGGGGGAAGCGGGCAGGGCACAGGGTGAGCACTTGAGTTACGGAAAGAGCGGCCACACATTGAGATCACAGAGGCAAGGGATTGCAATGGCTTTCAAATAAGCCTGAACCAGGAAACAAAAGTTTGCCAAAGTATAGTAAGGTAAAGGCAGGAGGCAGGAATAGCAGAATCTGATACAACAGCAACCAGCTGTCAGCAATCCCAGCACAGCCCTGTGACTAACAGCATCTGGGAAGTGCAGGGAGGAAGGGTGGTAAAGCTCAGGCAGAGGAATACCTTGGGTGAAGAATAGAGATGGACTCCCTCTCCATCACTCCTTTCAGTGCCAAACACTACCTGTGAGGAGAAGAGGTAATCAAAAATGCAGAGAATACACGAGGCTCGGAGGTACAACTAGTGGTGTAAAATGCATCTGGGGGAGAAAGCGAGCACAGCATAGGTCTATTCCCTGGAGTGGAGATGAGGAGAACTGAGGAGAGCAAAGCGGAACCCTTGGGATTTATAGCTCTATCTTGGCAAGCTTCATACTGAAAGCAGGAGATACCCAGGAGAATCCAGGGCTGTACCAGCACCAGCCTGGTGTTATAAATGTTGGGAAACACTGCTCTAGGCCAGGGGAATTTTTTTGCACAGAGATTCTGATTCGAGCACTTCAGAATGGCCAACTAGGATTTTTATTTTAATGTATGAAGACCAATTAAACAGAAAGAAAACAGCAGACAGTTCAGCTGCATCCTATCATTGTAGCTCTGCCCAGCTTCTCATCTTCCAGGAGTTTGTGTGTTGCAGAGTGCCTGGTGCTGTTGTGTCTAGTTTATTTGTAGCAATTTGAAGGGGCTCCCCTTCCTCACACACACTGGCTTTCCCTTGCCTTTCCCAGTTCCCCCTCTTTCGGCTCCTTTGCTGCCCAATTTTGCTGCCCCAGGTCAGACACTTGCCCTGTTCCACACTGCTGCAGAAACTGCTCCAGCTCAGAACCCTGTATGCTCAGCTCCTTGATGCAGATCTATGATGCAGTTAGAATTCCCTTGTTTTCCCATCTCCCTGCTAATATCTCTGCTGCAGTGCTACAGAGTCCTCCAGCTTTCACCTTCTCAACTCCCATCTCTCCTGCAGCATTTGGAGTCACCCTGGCTTTGCCCATTGCCTTTAAGGTGCTCCATTATGTTCCTTTTCTATTCCTACTTTCTATTTCTACTCCCTTTCAGTAGGGATAGCAAAGGAAATGTTGCAGTAAAGCTTCCACAAATGTGTGGAAGGAGGGGAGGAAGAGATCAAACTTCATAGAAGCTGGAGACATTCTTGGATGGGTTGCTGAGAAGGAAATGAACAGCAAAGAGGTGATAAAAATGTCAGGCCACAAGCTGAAGAGATCATTGGGGCCCAGAGATAGTTGCATCATCCCAGGAAAGAATGAAATGACAGACTGCACCAGAGTATAGCATGAAAACATTGACACAAAGATAATTAATGTTCGTGCAACTAGACCTTGGCCTCACACGGTTCTTCAATCGCTTCTTGCTTGGCGTCATGCTTTATATGATTTGCTCTCTTTGAACACAGCAGCTGTCCCAGGGACTGTCTACCTCTTAACAGAGCTGTGAAATATAGGTGATGGAGTACGTATAAATATTTCAGAGACAGGACTCATTTGACAAGTGGGGTCTTGAGAAGTGACCAGAGACACTGACTCCCAGATGGAAAGATGGGACAAATATGTTCTGCAGAAACAGTCAGGGGGGAGGAAAGGCATCCTTCATCTTTGCTTTCTGACAAGTAGAATCACTACAGGGTATGGTTTCCCTTAACACAAGTAGCTTGCTTAGCAAGTGTGCATGGGAGCACTGCCTTGCTGTCACCCATTGGAAACTCCATAATTATGAATGCTATGATTTATTAGGCCTCAAGCAGTAATTATTAATTACCTTATTTAGCAAATGGAGTTATGTTCTGGGATTTTGGCAGTATTTTTTCCTACTCAGAATACACTTTGGCAGTTTACTTTGAAATTCATCTTTCATAAGCATTTGTGCCAGTGAAACATGAGCATGTGCATTGAATACTAACACAAAAAGGGGTGTGAAGCATACATTTTTTGGATTTTTTCTGGACTCATTAGCCAGATATGTAATTCATACTCATTCAAACACTGAGGCACTATTCCATAATTTAATGAGAACCCCTGAAAAAAAAAATAATGGAAAGGCTACAAAATGCCACACAAATATCCTTATTTCAAAACTATGCATAGAAAAGAACAAGACTCATGTCTCCACAGTTTTATTTTATCACCATGAAGCTTCTTGGATCTGCGAACATCTCTTCATCTCGTTTTCCTTGGGTTGCCTTCAGCCTGCTTTGTGGAGATGTAGACAATTTTACTTTGTCTCATTATCATCAGCTCCTGCTTCTCCTCATGCCCTGGCAAAGGAGTTGATCCACCTGTCCTCCTGGTGCTGGCTGCCTGCTTCTACCTATGAACCCTTTATTAACCACCCACTGCGGGAAGGATTAAATCCTTCTCAGATAAGGGAGTATTGTATTCTTTTTGTATTAAATTGTAATTGTATCTTTACTGCATTAAAGAATAAATTTGCTCACATCAGGTGCTTTCACAGGTGCCCTGCTCTACACCATCAGCTAAGGAAAAGGCATCTTAAGAGTGCAAAAAACCCTTTTTCTTGGCAAATTTCCCCTTAGTTATAGCAAAAAAGATATACAAAGGAAAAGAAACACTAAACCACCACAAAAAGAAACAAGGCAGTTTTATACTGGTGGTATGCTGACAAGTCCAGTGGGAAATTGCCTGCCATGCCTCCCACATGCATGGATGCTGGGCACTGGGGGGACACTGGACACTGGGGGGACACTGGGCTCTGGGGTGATGCTGTCCTCTCTGTATCACTGCTCTCTGCCTGGTGCATGCTACTGCTTTTCTCTTTCTAACCGAGCACCGTTTACAATAGGAATAACTACTTGCTAATTAGGGACTATATCTATTAATTGCTTGTTTGTTAGAGCATGACTGAGCAGCCAGCCGCTCTTTGGGCCATAGATTTTGATTATTTTTTTTTTAATTACATTTTTACCCAGGGAGTGACTCGTTCACATGACAACTCGGTGCCTGCCGGGTCCCGCACCCCTCGCCAGCTGCCGCGGGGAGCGGGCGGTGGATGCAGGGCCGCGGGGCAGGGCCGGGAGCCCCCGGGGGCAGCGCGCCAAGCCCACGCGTGGCCGAGGCGGGGGGCGCGCAGGGGCCAGCCCCGAGAAGAGCCGGAGAGGCCCCGCTGTCGCTAAGGGACACCCGCATCAGCCCGTCCCGGGAGCCCCGGCTAGGCCAGCGCTAGGGAAGAGGCGAGCCGGAGCCCGGCTCCCGGGGGCAGAGCGCGCCCCTAAGAGGGGTTTCCGCGGCGCTGGCTCCGCTTTACGGTCTGGCTCATTGCTATGGACCCGGGCCAGGCACGGGTGGGCTCGCCAGCTCGGCGGCGAGCAGGTCCAGGCTTCCCAGAAGCAGCGTTTTATCTCCCTAGCAAAGCACACAGAGATAGGGATAGNGAGCGCCAGCATGGGAGACACCCCGGAAACCTGCGCTGCCCCCCATCCCTCGGCATCTCAGGTCCCAGCCGGGAGAAGCCGACCTTGTCGCGAGGGTCCGGAAGATGAGAGTGCCCCAGACTGACAATCGGTCTCCCGCCCGAAGCAAGGCCCTCCTTCTGCCACCCCTGCGGTCTTGCCTATAATTGGGCCGGGGCGAGGCGTGGGAAGGCTCGCAGAATTGGGCAGGAGGCAGGGCTCTCCCCAGCACGCTCGCTTTAATTGGCTCTTTTTTTTTT